>CAXKVR010000228.1:0-20862 GCA_964058845.1 Carex sylvatica
TGGCAGAAGGTTGGTAATTCCCACCCCTATATCTTGTTGATTGAGGCTTGTGTGGTTCTCTCTCTTTTTGGCTTGCTCATGTGTTGAGAACCCTCTCTCTCCCTCTATTCTCTTTGCTGCCATTTTTCCTTGTCTGCTCGGTTCTGTGAGTGCAAAATTGCGGTGGGATTGTGTTGATCGTTGCAATCTTGACGGTGCCGCTGTTGGCTTCTTTCGTTGATATCTTGGGACGGTTGCAAGGCGAGGCTTCCAATACTTGGAACCGACCGTTTTTACTATCCTTCCTCTGTGCTTGCTCTAATCGGGTAAGCTTTAGCACATTGCCTTTTTCTGTGATGGTGCTGTGAAAGATTGAATTTTTGCGGTTTGCTTGGGTTGTTGATTTTCCCGGCAAGCCAATGCACGTGACTGTGTTGTCGTGCTCTCTGACCTGTGCCTTGGCTGTGTTCCTTGCTCTGTTCTGGTTCTGTTTGCCTTGACCTGCTGCCTTGCTTTGTTTTGTTTGACTGGGTACTTTGCCCTCTGATTTGTTGCCTGTCTTTTGCGTGTGACTATGCTGTTTCTGTTCTGTTTGCCTTGACTGTTGCCTTCTTGTTTTGTTTGGCTGGGTGTTTTGCCCTCTGACCTGTTGCCTTGTTCTGTCCTGTTTTGCTGGTTTGTTGTTGTTGGTTGGTCTGCGTGCCTTGCTAGCTGATTGTATGGTGCTGGGTAGTGCTTTGCAAAAATCCGGGTCGGGCGGCCTGTACCCGACTCGCCCGTGCCCAGTACCTGGGGTATTCGTGTCCGAGCCCGGGTATGGATCGGGTAAACGGGTACGGACATAAAACGGATAGGGTACGGTTATTTGGTTCAATACCCAGGCAAATCCGGTCCGAATTACGCCCGTACCCGTCCGATCCGTACCGTACCGGTACCCATACCCATACCCGTTAAAAATTTCAAAAAAATTCAATTTTTTTTGAAATTTCGAATTTGCCGCCGAAAAAAATAACAAAAAAAAAAAAATTGGAATGGGTACCATACCCGGACCGCCCTACCCGTCAAGGGTACCACGGATACGGGTATAAGACGGGTAGGGTACGGGTTTTGAAAAAAATACCCGTGATACCCAGCCCGTGGTACCCGTAATACCCGTACCCGACCCCGGGTATACCCTACCCGTCCGTACCCTACCCGTTAGCAAATCCCTAGTGCTGTGTTGTTTTTACCAGTGCTTGAACTGACAGGGACCAATTCGCAAATAATTGGAAGTTGGGGGTTGAATGTGTAAAATATAGGCCTTTGTGTTAATTAAAATTGAATGTGCAAATAATTGGATCTGTTTTGGAAATACGCATGTATTTGCACTTGGGCCCTTGTAAAATAAATAATTGGAAATAGCTTTTTGGGCTTTGGCTTTGGAATTAAAATTATAGAATTCGGATTTCCAAAATGCATAATTTGTCGGATTAAAAAGGCGACTTAAATTTTAGGTTTAAAATGAGGAATCGAATAAAATTAAAATTTAATAAAATAAGTTTTAAAAATTTATAACATTTAAGTATTTTTGAAACATAAATGAAAAAAAAAAAAATTATTTTCGACTTAGATTCAAAATGATGAATAAACAGTAAAATTAGAGTAGTAATAAATAACAAATTGTGCGACATTGAATTAAATAATTAGAAAGCTCGTAAAATAGTTAAAGATTGTCTCTAAAATTTTACAAACAAATTACGTGTCTGAGTTATAAAATAACTAAAATATATTGGGCTAAATATTAGTTAGTAATAAATATACAATTTATATATTTTATTAAAATAGTAACATTAGGGATTTTTAATAATAAACTAACTTTCGTAACTGCATTCGATCGATTATAATAATTATAGTTAAGATCAAATAAATCAAAATAGATAATAAATTAGGATATATTAAGTAGGACACGTATAAAATTCCTGTAATCCACGACTAATTATTTTGCGAATATTTCGATATTAGAATTTTTACAAACAATTTATTTTCAAATTAAAATAATAAAAACATTGTTTATTTTAAAATCAAATTAGATTAGATTTATTAAAGTAAATAATTAAGTGACAAGTTTAATAAACCAAAATAATTGTGAATACAAATTAAACATATTAATTGGGGCGAGGAATAGAATAATTTAGAGTAGATTTTAATTAGTGTAAATTACGTAATTTCAGATCAACAAATTTCGTACGAGTTCGATCCTTGAACTGATCCAATTGACCCGCAGTTCGGATCATATGTGGAGCACGTTGATTTCGCTGAGGGTTAGCCACAGAATCTTCAGCCATTCAGGTGTGGGATATCTGAATTATTCTTTTCGTGGGCGTACTCTTACCAGTCAATCCATCTGACCTGACATCTGCACTTTATTTTTAGTAGTTGCATTAAAACTGTAGAACATGTTTATCCTTTCTGCACTGTAGGTAGAATTGCATAAACCCTGAAAAATCTAAATTTACTGTATTTTAAGAGTAGATTAATTAAATAATAATATATATATTATTAGAATATTAGGTTATTAGTTTGTCTTCTTCTCGTAGAAGACAATATATTATTATTATATTACGTGCATGTGCGGTAAGGGCTGAGCAGAGCCGAGTGACTTCGTTCTGTCTTGGTGTCACTTGGCATGGGATGGCCCGACGGCCACTGAGCCGAGGGTCACTTGATCCTTGGATGGCTTTAGGATTTATATTATATGTATAAATTTTGATTATGTATCATTTTCGATCATTTTACTATTTAACGTGAGCAGTTCCGATCTTGAGTTCTGTGGCACGGTACGATTCGGGAATTTATTCCTTCCCGACATTAGGAGCTACTTTGCCTAGAACGGGATTCCAAGACCGGCGAGTCTTGGGTAGAATCTGAACTCTTTTGCTCATGAGGGAAGAGATTAACTTTTTATGACTTGCATTGTATGATTTCTCCTATTGGATATGTTTGGGCGATAAATCATAGGCGAGATGACACACCGGATTTTTGATATAACCATTGGCTAGTGTGTTAGTATTTGTGGGCAATGCTCGATGTCATTAGACAACGTGTATCATTGCACTCTGAACACAGTCCTTGGATTATATTACTTGGATCTTTTGATCCCATTGGCACGGCACGGGGTGATTTTTATTTGCTTCCATATTATTATTATATTTGGGCACACAGTGCGAGGAATACTGGATTCCGACTTGATTTCTATCCGATATTATACTTTGATTTTATTTTGAGTTATTCTGCATGTTGGCATAATAGAATAATCGCATCATGGCATCATTTAAAAGTATTATAAATTTTATTAGATATTAATATAGGTTCACACATATGCATATTTTAAAGTTTATTCATTTTATAATTAAAAGTGTTTTAGCCGTAGAGGATCCCTGAGGGGATAATTCTGGGTCACATACTGGGCGATTCGTCGCTCACCCATAAGTTGTTTCGTGGATTTTAGGTACAGGTTCTGGCGGTCCGCAGCAGAAGATGTCAGGAGCTGTCCCCGAGGGCCACACCACTTGACTTAGTTAGGATTAGGCTTTTGATTAGATTTACGAGTCCCGTACTTCATGTGTTATATATACGGGCTCGATAGATCATGTATCCCCTTCTGTAGTTGATGTTATTTGGATCCGAGATGAATCGAATTATATGTTGTGTATGTTTATTTATTCGCTATGTGACTAATGCTTGATATTTATATTATTATGCTTCCGCTGCTGTTTGATTTATTATTTTTATGATTAGCCTTGCGTGCTTAATGATTAATTAAGCACGAGGCGAGGTTGATCACACCTTAAATCTAGTATTCCTGATTTGGGGTGTGACATAAAATGAACTCTCCGAATTATATACTCAAGGTAAGTAATTCTTTACTAATCATAACATTTTAAGGAATATTGCAAACATTTGCATTCCTTAAACTTTACGACTCTTGTTGTTTATTAGGAAAACTTCATAATAAACATTTCCAAGAAAAACGAACTATCCGAATTTCTTTTAAGCAAACTCATTTTATTGGGGCAATATGATCGGTCACATCATCTCCTCAAAATAAACGAGTCAAGTGCCTCACACATGACCCATCTATCAGCGGCCATATGAGTACCTAACATATTCTATGATTTCTACAAGTGTCAAGAGGCACCTCATGCTAAAATTCCTTTGTAGCTTAAAGTGAAATAAAATGAGAAGAAAACTCGCTTAATTTTTCATGGGACTTGTTTATAACATAATAAATTTTGGTAGGTCATGTGTTCATACACCCATACGTATCGTAAATATATCATCATAAATAACATTCGAGCACACAACATAAAATCACAACACATGTCGTGAGTTTGTATGTCTCATGCGCCATCTTCTTCATCCTTCATTTACCTCTCTTGCAATATTGGATGAATATATTACATAAAAATAAATATGCAACCTCCCAATTCTTATTTCAAAATAAAATTGGTTGGTGCAAGTATAAAATACCCCTCTCATCCTTGCCATGCATATGATGTAAATAAATGAAAGCTTATTAAACAACTTGCCTTATTAATCTAATTAATTAATATCATGGGGCACCAAAGACCGCGTTACAAGTATTCACACAATCATTCATTACATCACACAAGGCATTGATTAGAGACACACAAACTCACTTTGTTCCTACAAAACGAAGTTAGAGTAGAACTGCATGCACAAGCACTTTTTGTTCCTTTTAGTTAATTCCCTTATCTTAAGCACATGTGGTTTACTAAATCATTTAAATCTCTTCAAAATGATTTATGCATGTATTGTTTAGTCAATCCAAAAAGTTTCAGACATAGAACTAAATAGTTTCTAACATTAATATGAACCATTTAAACATTTAAAGTTATATAAAACCTTTAGAAATTATTAATTGACTAATGCCTCCTTAATCGGTTATTTAAACTAATTAAAATCTTAATTACCCAAAATATTAAAATTTTAATTTGCTATTACCTTTTCTCATATATATACATGATTTAGTAAAGTAGATTTGGAAAAATCAACTTTAAACAAAATGGTTTCTACATTTTCAAAACTAGCCGAGAACAACCAAGCTATTCTGACCTCTGTCCACTAATAGTTAAAACTGTACAAATCTGTAATACTTTTGTACAGAGAACTCATGTTCTCTGAAAACTAGACTTTCGTACCTTTATTTTGATATAAATAACACAAAAATTCATGTAGTTATTTTCTCTAAATCGAACTTTTAATCTAGTAAAAAACTGAGACTGCTCTCTAAAATTCCAACAACATTCCTTTTTGTTATTTTTGCACAACGTTATAGATATGCGTAAAAACCTAATCTATAATTTTCACAGCCTTCTACACATCACAAATTAATGGTAGAATTTTATAAAGTACAAAAATAACCTACCCAAAAGTCCATAGCAATTTTAAACCCAAAAAATGTCTCAAAGCACACAAATTGGGGTGTAGATTTTACTGTAGCGAGGGAACTGCGATCGGGCTCTTCCTTCATCTTCTTTCCCTTTTCTCTTTGCGCTATGTTTGTGGAGCACAACATTAGAGGTATAAATACTTTTGTTTATAGGTATAAATACTTTCGCGGATAGCTATTAATATTTTAGAAAAAAAAAATCATTTATGTGGTCCCCAGACAATTATAATAATTATGATGCGGGGATAGTGCGGGGATTGCAGTGCGGAACAATTATCAGAATCCTTTATTTTATATCTATCTAAACAAATAAAACAAAATACAAAAATACAAAAAGTATACAATTCTGTCTTCAAATACATTTTACTATAGAGATTAGGTTAAACCGTTTTGAATCGACTACGTGAACTAAAAATAAAATAAAATTGTGAAACAAGATTGAAAATAAAAATGTGAGACAACATTGGGTCATGGAAGATACGAGTTTACGAAAGAGGTGGTAGTGTAACAAGATAAATTAGACAAGTTTCTATGAAACTTTTTTTTTTAGAGGAAGCCCGTAGGCATATTTTCTATGAAATTTCTCCGAAGAGTTGTCAGCATGCCTCTTTATTATTTGTGTACTTATTTACGAGTGGTGTCTTTATTAAAAAAAAAAAATCTTTTACGTTGGTCTATTATATCTTGAAAAATATTTCTATCATAATTTATTCAACCATTGAAAAAATGCCTCGACCGGAGATTTCATTTTCGTAAAAGTGACGATTGATTAATCAAAATTCATATTCTAATGTTCTCTAAATATTAATACAGTGGGCTTTTGCCTTTTCTTCAGAAAAAATATATTTCATTATTCTAATACAAACGAATGAAAGATGATACAAATTATAAAACCAAACGAGATGGTTTCAATATAATTAATAAAGAGAAGATATATGAATGGTTTGTACATTTTAAACTAATGAAACACGAAGCAGGACGTGATTCACATATTAGAAGTTTTAGGATGCGGACATTGATGGTTAAGATTAGACGACTGTGGTTTCTTTCAAAAGAAAAAAAAAAAAAAGGACGACTGTGATTTCTTTCAAAAAGAAAAAAAATAGGGACGGCTGTGATTGCCCAAATCAGAAACTTTGAGGGGTGTTGATCCATTACTCCTTTGCCTCTTCCCTTTTTTTGTTGCAGCGGTTCAGCTTCCAGATCAACCAAGCCTACTACTTGGTGATGCAAGCTCCTTTTCGATCTGACCAAAAGTTTTTTGGATCAGTTTCGTTGCATTAGAAATTACATTCTTTGTGACTCGCTTCTGGTGTCTGGTGCTCTTTTGCCATGCAACGCCGAGAGATACTTGTACGTTGCACGTCTTCTGTTTTGGAGACAGGTCTTCAATTTGGTACCTTGTATGTATCTGTTCATGCGAAATTAGAAAAAAGGCCAGCTGATCACCAACCAAAACTAAAATTACAGGATTAACATCAATGAGTATATTATATGACACCCAATGAAAAAAACCCAGTACTATATATGCATATGTTCAGGGGCGGATCCAAGTGCCCCCTTGGATTTTGATATTTAGTGGAAATCTATAGATTCGGATCAATTTTGCACTCTATTTTGATTTATAATTAGTGTTAAATTTATGGTTAAAATTATAATAAATTTTTTGAATTCTGATTGGTAACTAGAAAATCAGAAATCAAAGCATTATTTTTTATCTAGTACTCAATTAGCTATTTAACTCCAATTTGTTATTTTCTTGCCCCACCCCCCGGACAAATATCCATACCAAGCGTTCGCTTTGGTAGCAATGAGCAGATTCTATGACGCCCAATTTAATATTACCTTGTTTTCTTTCTTAAATTTGTTGGGGACTTTCTTTTACTTATCCATTGTGTCGCAGTTCGTTATCTTCTTATTCACCATGGCTATTTTAAGTACACCAATGTATTGTATATATTTCAAAGGCAAGTGTATACAAACATACATACATTATAGTAATCACCGAGCAGGACCCCTTGGAGCTCCATCACCTCATCAATGATCCATCCCTTTTTACCATCCCCAAGAGGGATCTTCTGCTGAGTGCTGCTAGCGGCCCCGCCGCATGCTGACAAACTCTTTCCACATTTGTAGTGTGTCTGCCGCTGATATGTGTCTGACCGTACCGATTCCCATTCAGTGGGTGTGTACTCGATGCACCCCACTGCCTCCATCACTCTCAGCTCAAGTGGACCCCCGTCAAATGCCTCCATCAGCGAGTTTATCTAGTAATAAATGAAAGAACAATGTGCACGGGTGAGTAATCCAATACATGATTAATAATAAGGACAGAAAACCACACTATTATTCCTTATGCTACCGTTTTACGAGCAAAATTGACTAGTATAATTTAAATGCATGCCATTTTGATTTTTCAATGGAATTCTTTAATTGCAAAGAAGCTGTGCATTGTTCTTTCAAACTTCCACCAAAATTTATCAAAGAAAACAATACAGTCTAATTAATCTCAATTGGGCATCTACCAGGTTTAGTACCAGTTATTCCTATATAAGTACTATCTTTACAGATTATGCTCAGTATCAAGTTTTTTTTTAGTTCAAATCTTTAGTGTAGGAAGTAGAATAATGCGTTCTTTCTGTACCACTACTGTTGTTTGTATATGCTGTTCTTACTGTACTGGTACAGCACTGGTACACTAAACTTACAATTATATTACTCTACCTGGAAAAACTACACACTCTGATCCTTACAAGGATAAACAAGGAAAATTTTAATAGAAGAACAAAAAAAGGAGAAAAGAAAATACTTACATCAAATTGAAGGACCGAAGAAAAAATTTCTGTTTTTTTGGCATCCTCTAAACCTAAAAATTGGCCACTATCCTCATGGTTGAGGTTCCTGTCTCCAGATTCTTCTGCTGCTATCTGTAGCTTCTGTTCTGGTGTGAATGACCTTGCCTTCCATAGTGCCACTATTGTCCTGAATTCAACCAAACAATGGGATAATAGTTATTCTATTTTAGTGATTTCCAAGGTGCTGTGCTGGTTATGTACCAACTGAACTGGTAGTGTACCACTTGTTTCTTCGTTTTAATACCTTATTATTAATACTTAGAATTGTTTCCCTATTTTAGGTTTTATTTTCTTGTATTAGTATTTGAGGGTTATATTTGTTTATTACTTGTTTGAATATCTTTAATTTCTTTTACCAGTGCATTTCCAAAAAATTGTATACAGGCATAACCATTTTTATTCTTCTTTTATTTCTATGAAATTGTGACTGGTATCATTTATGCAACATGCAATACAGTTGGGTTTGTATTACATTCCAATTCATTAATGCTTAAAATGCTGCTCACTACTAATGTAACTGTGGATTTTTAGGAAAAATGAATTGTATTGATTCCTTTGTTCTTTTGAGCCTATATAGGTGTTACATTTTGCATTCCTAACCCTACTATTCTTTATAATTCCTTTCTTACCAATATAACCCTATAACTTCTAATAATGCAATAAACATACATAAATCTCAACACTCTCCCTCAAGATGGGCAAAAAATATCCATCAAGCCCATCTTGTCACAAAACTTTTCTAGATCTATTGAGCTAAATCCTTTGGTGAGGCAGTCAGCTACTTGATCTCCAGTAGCTACATGACTCAGCTCCAATAGTCCACTTTCTAGCTTTTCCTTTATGAAGAACCTATCGATCTCCACATGCTTGGTTCTATCATGCTGTACAGGATTGTTGGCAATGCTGATCGCTGACTTACTATCACACCACAATTTCATTTGAGCTCTGTGATTCACCTTGAGCTCTTCCAACAATCTTTTCAGCCACACCATCTCAGCAACTCCCAATGCCATAGCCCTGTACTCGACTTCTGTTGTCGATCTCGCAACAACTGGCTGCTTCTTGCTCTTCCAAGAGACCAAATTGCCCCCTACAAACATGCAGTAGCCAGCTGTGGACCTTCTGTCATCTTGACAACTAGCCCAATCAGAGTCACAGTAACCCTCAATGTTCATGTGTCCATTCTTCATGAAAAACAAGCATTTCCCCGGTGCACTCTTCAGGTACCTCAGAATGTGATACACTGCATCCATATGGCCCTTCCTAGGGTCATGCATGTAGCGACTCACCACGCTCACTGCAAATGAGATATCGGGACGAGTATGTGTCAAATAGATCAATCTGCCTACCAGTCTCTGGTATCTCTCACGATCAACCTCTTCTCCTGCCTCTGCACTTATCTTGGTCTTCACATCAATTGGAGAAACTGCAGGCCTGCACCCCAACATGCCTGTCTCTGTAAGCAAGTCTAGGACATACTTCCTTTGGGATAAAACAATCCCCTCTGCTTCGCGAGCCACCTCAATTCCAAGGAAGTACCTAAGTTGTCCCAAATCTTTCACCTCGAATTCCTTCCCCAATTTTGCTTTCAACTGTGCAATTTCCCCCTCATCATCTCCGGTAATGATCATATCATCGACATACACAGCTAGCATAGTAATGTGACCACAATGTTGTCGAGAAAACACCGTGTGGTCAGCATTGATTTGCTGATAGCCCATGCCTACCATAGCCTTCATGAACCTATCAAACCAGGCCCGAGGGGACTGCTTCAACCCATAGAGCGACTTCTTGAGCCTGCACACCTTACCCACTGTCTGGTTTGTGCCAAACCCTGATGGAACCTCCATGTACACCTCCTCCAACAAATCACCATGAAGAAAGGCATTCTTCACATCGAGTTGGTGTAACTGCCATCCCTCATTCACTGCCATGGAAACCAGTGTCCTCACTGTGCTCATCTTCGCCACAGGTGCAAAGGTCTCATCATAGTCAATGCCATAGGTCTGACTGTACCCCTTCGCTACCAGTCGAGCCTTGTAGCGCTCAACCAGACCCTCTGGATTCTGTTTTACTGTGAAGACCCATTTGCATCCAACAGCCTTTTTGCCTGGTGGTAGTGACACAAATTCCCAGGTTTTGTTCTTGCAAAGGGCACTGAACTCTTCTAGCATGGCTGTTTTCCACTTTGGATCTCCTTTAGCAACCTGCCAACACTTAGGGATAGATATAGTGTCTAGTGATGCAATGAACGCTCTATGTACCGGTGATATTTGTGAGTAAGAGACAAACTGAGCAATCTCATGCGGAAAACCATATCGGTCAGGAGGAATACCCGCATTCTCGCGAGAAGTCCTTCTTACTGATAGGGGCGTGGGAGGAGTAGAGAGAGGAATCATAGCACCTGTATATTCTGAGTCTGAGGTGGATGGTGTAAGTGTCTCACGAGTCGGAGTAAGCAGGGACAAGGGACTTGGCACAAGTGACACTGTAGGCACGGCTCCCTCACTCTGCTTATTTCTTCTCACATACACCTCACGGTATCTCGACTCTCCCTGAGCCTGAGTTCTACCACCTTCGGATCTATTCCTCTCAACTTCCGGCTCACCCACAGCCGAATCTTCTCTTTGTGGCTCAACCCTGGCCGAATCCTTCTTTTCCGGCTCAACTCTAGCCGAATCCTCCTTTTCCGGCTCAACTCTGGCCGAATCCATCAGTGGACAAGGAATACCACCCACACTCACCATCCTCCTCTCACTATCACTACTACTCCCCCCCTCTCGCCTCATACCTCCTGTATCGAGCGAGTCTTCAAAGGGTGATGTAGTCTCTGAGAAGTAGTAAGGTTGGAGCTCGCGAAATGTAACATCCATACTCACAAACAATCTCCTCTCTATTGGACTCCAGCACACATAACCCTTTTGAGTACCAGAGTAACCCACAAAGATGCATTTCACCGCTCTGGGATCCAACTTCCCCACTGTTGGTCTATTGTCTTTCACAAAGCACACACATCCAAATACCTTAGGAGGAAGAATACCTCCATTATCTCCTTTCAACATCACACACGGAGTCTGCCAGTCCAACACTCTAGATGACATTCTATTGATCAATTGTGCGGCTGTCTGAACTGCTTGTCCCCACAAATATTTCGGAACATTCATGGAGATCATCATGCACCGGGCTACCTCCAACAAGTGTCTATTCTTCCTTTCTGCCACTCCATTTTGTGCTGGTGTGTAAGGGCACGTGGTCTGATGATGTATCCCATGAACTGACAAATACTCCTCGAATGCCTTGTTTGTATATTCAGTCCCATTATCGGATCTCAGTGCCTTCACCACAGCACCAAACTGAGTTTGAACCGCCTTATGGAAATCCTTGAAACAAGCAAGTACATCACTCTTGTTCTTCATCAAATACAACCATGTGACACGAGAATAACAATCGATGAAAGTCACAAAAAATCTATACCCATTCATCGAAGTTGTTGAGCAAGGCCCCCATACATCTGAGTGTACCAGATCAAAGGCATGAGAACTCCTACTTCCTAAGCTTACATACGAACTCCTTGTATGCTTCCCAAACTCACATCCATCACACACAAGTTTTTGTTTATCAGCTTTCTCATACTTTGATGGAAATAGACGTTCCAGTAGGCTGAAAGAAGAGTGCCCCATCCGTCGATGAATCAGAAGCAACTCATCCTCCACACTCACCCCAGATTCTCCTGCCCCCACTCTATCGACCACAGATGTCAACGCTGTGTCCATCCCTTTTCTATCCATGTACCACAACCCATCATGCCATGTGCCAGTCCCAAGTATCCGACCTGTTCCCTTCTCCTGAAAAATCATCGTCGGAATATCAAAGGTCACGATGCATTTCTGCTCACGAATAATAGCACTAATGGACACCAGGTTTACGGAAAAGGAAGGAGCATGCAACACATTGGTCAGAGTGACTGAATCTGTACATCTCACAGTTACCTTACCAACCACGGGCTGGACCGTACCATCGGCTGTCTGAATGCTATCTAAGACTGCTAGGTGAGTATAAGAAGAAAACTCTCTAGCAGCACCAGTCACATGGCGAGATGCACCAGAGTCTACTATCCAATCTGATGATCTAGTAGTGGGTATAGAGGCAAGAGCAAGTGTGTCAGCGACCGCACTTTTCCCCTCACTTGCTCCTTTCTGCCTCCTCCTGACTATCTCCATGATCAGATCCTCCTCGGATAACCCCACAATAGCTTGTTTCTCTTTCTTTGCAACCATCAAATTTGCCCAATTGCCTCCTCTTCCACCTCTTTGGCCCCTACGGCCATGTTCACAGTTCCCAGACTGCCCCCTTTTACCTGCATCTCGCTTCTTAGGTGACTTAGAACAAGTCTGTTTCAGGTGACCTACCTCACCACATATGTAACACCGTCGATACTCACCTCTGAACCCTGTGTTACTTGTGTGATCTGAGTTGGAGACCGCTAGTGCTGACTTCACCCCTGAAAGTCCTGCTGCCTTAGCCTGTAGCCTAATCCGGCTCTCCTCCTCAGTCAAGTACGTAGCTGGCCATTCGAGCCTCATGTCAATAGGTGGCAGCTCAACCTTATGCACCTTCGACTTGCTCTCAACAGAATCTTGGTACACGGCCAACGCTCGTCGCACCACGACAACCATCTCATCAGAGGTCAGCTTCGCGCAAGCCTTTGCAAACGCATTCTCAGTCTCCTCCTCTGACATTGATCCGACTCAGATCTATGCCTCACAGATCAATCCAAGTCCGAATCCTTCCTATTACTCTCTTAGACCCGATCTTACACTGTTAAGATCGAGATCCACATCATCTCCCTCTCTCTTCTTCTTCTTCTTCTTCTTGACCCGATCTTGATCTACCTCATCAAGATTCGAGTTCAATCCTGATCAAACCGCGATCCAAACCCGCTTCTCGGGTATCGTGGGGTAGAGGCCCCCCACGCCGGCCAATCAACACAAAGAGGCTACCTTTGATGGCCGGCCGACTCTAGAAGAAGAGAAGACCGAGCGGCGAAAAAGATGAAGGAGCGGTTACTGTAGCAAACCGGCACTGTAGCGACCGGTACTGTAGCAACTAGAGTTAGGTTTAGGTTTTTAAGGCTCTGATACCATGTGGATTTTTTAGGAAAAATGAATTGTATTGATTCCTTTGTTCTTTTGAGCCTATATAGGTGTTACATTTTGCATTCCTAATCCTACTATTATTTATAATTCCTTTCTTACTAATATAACCCTATAACTTCTAATAATGCAATAAACATACATAAATCTCAACAGTAACAATCTGTTCTTGTTTCCACTAAAAGTTTTTGTAAAAAGAATAATGAGTAAAATGAAGAGCACTTGTAAAGGTAACAAGATTATTCTAGCAGCAGCTACATGGAGTCCGGAACTAGCCGTTCCTTGTGAAGTGAGAAGCAATCAAATTTGAATTCAATTAGTTATGATGAATCGCTAGGTATGTCGTTACCTTTTTGCAACGGTAAATGAAACAAAATTCTGGAAATGAAACTTGAGCTTCCCATTTTCTGTTGATTTGGATCCATGTTTTGCATCCAAGCCCTTGCCTTTGTGAAGAATTACGAAAATAGACTGGAATCCATGGGTCGAGCAGATCACTTGAATGTCCTCTATATCTTCCCAGAGAAAATAAAACTTTATTTTGTGCCCAAAGAGGCTGGAGTAGAATGCAATGATCCTTGGAGATAGGAAAAGACGACCCTAACATAAGAAGTGATGGAAACATTCACTCTTAGTTCTAAGAATGATACCATAAGATAATTCAAGAGAACAAATTTTAATATGATCAATAGTGTGTTGGTTATTTCTTTTAGGAAAAAGAGGAACCTGAAGTGACATCTTACGCTTCAACTGGCAAGAGAAGTCATTAATAAGAAATTCTTCTGCTGGCAAATGAAATATCTTCTGGAACTCAGCATGAGCTTGAGCTGACCTCATATGTATCTTTATACAAATTAAGCAAAAGTCAGATAAATTTAGACTTTTTACAAGAACAACTTATTTAGGTAACACTTTTCACAGTTGGGATACATACATATACTTCGCAGATAAACTGAAAGAAATCAAGTATTGCTCAATAATGCTTATCTGACCAAAGTAACATAGATCCTGGTTGATATCATAATACTGCAATAATACAAAAGACGTCTAATTTTAATACATATTTACCTTATGGCCAACTTCTTTCTCCATTACTTTAAGGTACTCTGAGACAACTTCAGTCCCCTTTGAGTTATTCAGGAAAATTCTGAGGCGCAGCTTAGATTCGCAAGACTTGGCTAAGTTCCCTTGGAGTGGGACCCACACGTCTGCTAGATCAGACAAGTTTGACTTGACAAAGTTTATCTCGGCATAACCAAGAGAGGTAATTTCATCGAATGGACCGTCGAAATCATAAACATCTATTCTTAACACTGATGGCGGGTCCAACATGGCATCATATTCAAATATTTCTGGAAAGTTGGGGATATTTAAGCAAATTTTAGTTCAGTTAAACATGCTTACCAGTTGCAAATTAGTTGGTGTAGAATTGACCTACAAATTTGGAAAATGGTGAATATGATCATACCATTCCATTGAGGTGCAAGGGTTTGAAACTTGATGGAACTGGTTTTCATCATGCCATTGCATGAGAAAACCACATATGGATCAGAAGATCCAGTTAAATCAACAGCTGCGAGTTTGTGTCCCTCTATTAGAGCGACAGTAAGCAGCCACCCATCTCCTTGTGCCTTCACTCCATGATCACCACCTAAGTGCATTTGAAGAATAAGTACAAATGTTATAATATGTTATTAGCATGGTCTAAAGGATCTAATGCTTTTTTATTTTGCATTTGTCAATTGACATGACATTTAACATCAGGCTGAAAGCATTTTCATGAGATTCCATGGTAAAAGGATACAGCATATCTGGATTGCTCAAAAACCTGCCAAAGTGACCTTAAGTCAAATCTGACCAATTCTAATTTGCTTTTGGTAAGTTGATGACCTGGGATCTGTTATGACCTCAACTCCAACTCATCTAGTAACATGAGTGAGCTGAATCCAACTAGACCCAAACCCGCACTGAACTAAACCCAAGCTGTCCCAAACAAGAGCTAAGATGCAAAACATCAATTCGACCAGTGTGATGTGACATCTCAACCTGCTTAATCTTGTCGGTTATTAATCTACATGTAGAATGGAAACACCAACTCTAAGATCTATACTGGTGAGATGATAGACTAACCTGAAACTTGAACATCTCTGATATGAGATCCAATTATGAAAATGTTCCAACCAGGACGACCTGAAACAACCTAAATTTTAATGACCTCAAACCTGAAAATGACCTAACCGAAATGACCCGAGATCAAACTCAAATCAAAGCCCACTCACTAGCTTACCACCTCCACTGCTAACTGCTAAACATTATTGGGGAAATACAGAAAAAGTGGTTGTTCAATACCTTGTTGTCGCCTTGCCTGAACAAAACGTCTGACCTTGTTAAGCACCTGTTGTCCCTGCAGAACCAGTAGCCCTCCTATAGCAATTTCACAAATGGAATCTGGCATATCCAACCAACTAAACTCTAAACCCTGTCTCTCACTCTCCTTAATAACCATCAAATGTAAAAGCACAGATAACAGCACTAAAACATATGAAACCACTGTGAAATTGCCAAAATACATCATAACTAGCTTCCTGATGGATACTCGTTCGGCTTGTAGATCTGCTAGGAGTTGGTCCTTTTCTGTTCCTGGCTCTCTTAAGTCTGCTGGTTTGACTTTTTGTGATAACAAATCCGCAAACTTTGTATAGCTCTCCTTCAGGCCTTGCCTCGCACCACTCTCTATTCTCCCCTTCAATATGGTGCTTTGAATAAAATTTATCCTCCATGAAATAACCAGACAACTAGTTTTCTCTTGAGTTGGTAGGTCGGGACCTGATGTTATGCAAAATAACACTTCTGTTTTGAAACAGCCACCTACTGCTGGCAGATCTGGCGTGCTAACACTTGACAGGATACAAAATGAATTGCCATCTGCTTTTAGATAATTTTGTTCATCCATTGCCTTGACAGCTTTCACCATTGTACTTGGGGGCATTACGTAAGATACACCTCTTTTCAAGAATTGTCCCTCATTTTCGATTTTCCACATCTCTGCTTGAAAATTTGTCGTCTTTTGGATTTCAAATAACAATTGCAAAAAGTCCGAACCTGGTGAGAAAATAATTGAATTCAATTCACTGGGTGTAGCAATGTAATGTTGATCAAGAAGAACCCCACCTGGTAAATTTGACGGCATTTCAGCATTTTTGTTCCGTGATTCGAAAGATTTCAGCAATTCATCAAAGGATGGAGATGCATCTGTCAAGGGCACTGTCTCTGAAAATTCTGAATGTACATCAAGAAGTGTAGGCTCTTTAAAAGGCATTTTTGCTGGTCCAGCAAATGGGGTTCCAGAAAATGGTGTTCTAAGTGCTTCGGCAAGTGGAGTTTCAGGTATTGAAGGTATGTCGGGGACTTTTCCAGTAAATATGTTGCGAAGTTTACCAGCTAGTGTTGGTTCATCATTCAGCTTTTCATCAGCATTGTCAGTACTGCTGGTATTTTGACTTTGTTCTCTGCCTACTGTTTCATTAATTGTTTCCGAAACTGAATTGGAATCAAAATCTTGTTTTGATACTATTGATTCAATGTCGGAGATGGTACGAGAAAGTGATGAGGGTACTGTATCTGACTTTTTTGGTGTATCAGGCCTTGCTAATGGCTCTGAAATTGCGTGCCGTAGTTCCCCACGCTCCATCGAGACCATCACATGTATTTCTCCTGTTAGAAAATAGTATCAAATTTAATGTTGAAGAAAATAATTCATAAGCCCCAAAAAGCTAATATGAAACAGTTATATGGAGTAATTGAGTAAGCCAATGCGCATAGGTTGCTGTGTATGACTCTAAAAAGGTTTGTGGAGTTGACATTTATTTCCTCAAAAAATAAAGGTCAACTCCACAAATCTTTTAATTTAGGATAATGTAGAATTGTTCATTAAATTTTAAGAATAGCAAACAAGCCAATTAATAACTATATACCAAAATGTCTTTGGAAACAGGAATATTAAAAAAAATACTAAGATTGTTGCAATCACTAAAAATGGAAAACAGCAAGATCCTTCATGTGACGAAATTTTATTTTTGAAAAGATGTTACCAAACATTTTACATTAATATTCTTTTGAAAAACAATAACCAGAATAAGATATGACAAATGTAACAACAATACAGGAGTAACTAGAACCTCATACTAATTCAACTTCACTTGGTACATATTGACTAATTATTTTAGAAAGTCAACTATGGATTCACGAAACAGGAACAGGCAACAGCCCCAATTTGTTTCATCGTCACAGATAATCTCCAAATAGGATGAACTAAAAACATCTCTTTTGTAAAGCACATTCTCTTAATTTTTTTCTGCGCTTACTGATATCTGGAAAAAGCAGAAATATATACAAGAGAAATAAAGAACAAAATTTATAGAACATACAAAGATTACAGTACCGCATTCTTTGATCTTGGACTTTTCGCTCTCGGGCTGGAGCTTGTACCACTGGGTACCAAATGAGAGATCCCCAGTATCCATTAAATCGGACAATGGAAACTTCACCTTCCCCAAGAAATCCTTGCCAATCAGATCCTTATCATAGACGACTAACCGTAGCGCATCTCTAACATCTCTCACCTCAAAAGAGAACTTCTCGTCCCAAGTAGGATTCAAGCTCATATCTACCACTTTAGTTCTGAACTTCTGGTTCCCGAGCTGTAGCACTACAAAAGGGTCACTGAATCCATTTGAATCTTTTGCGAGGAGGTTTCGTGCCTCAATTATGTGAACTAACAACCTCATTTTGATTGAGAATGAGAGGGGAGAAAATGAGAGTTGTTTCTTAAAATGGTTTCAAGATATCAGCCGGGTCAACAGTATGTGGAAGGGATGAGGTTAGAATAAGAGAAAATGGGTTGGGGGAGGAGGTCAAAGGCGCGCGAGGTCTTGTACTATGCAAATATGGAGAAAGAATTGATGAATTGAATAATGACTAATTAAATCTTAAAACTGCTTTACATATCTAGATGCTGGATAGAAGACTAGAAGTTCCCGTTGGATGGTTGACTTTGAATTGGTATGATTTAAACGTGCAAGCTTATTAAAGTTCTTTTAGAAAAGACGATCGAGAATACTGATGCAAGATTTGATGTCGTTTTGGTCCTTCTATGAAGATGAGTTTTTCTTCAAATTGATTAAATGACCTTCAGCTTCGTATGAAATTTAGTTATATATATATAAGATTAGAAAATTAACAAAAATGAGTGTTATCTTGTGCTAGATTTATAAGAGTCTAATTTTGTTTATTATTTTTTATCTCATGTTCTGCATCCTACACATATATACTTAACAAATAATTGTTCATATAATAATTCTTAGGAGTTTGGTGGATGTCACTAGAACAATGTACGAATAATATCTGGGTAATCTAAAATGGGCATCTGATGCCTTGTTTTCAAAAAAATAAGAATAATTCTTACGTGTATATCTAGTAATGACAAGTGTCTATCATTTTTCAAAAAAACTTTATTAAATAACTAAATATAAAAGAAACTTCCAGTTTTTTTAATTTATTTTTAATGATAAATTTCGCTGAAGAACACTAAGTTCTAAATTTTGTTATTTGTCACAAATTGATCGCTAAAGTTTGATTTATATTTTTCTAATTATTAAATTTTGTCATTTGTTTCAATCAAATCATTTTATATCTTTATGTCCAAAATTTTAATTAAATATTTTCATTCCGTTCAAAATTACTATGTATAGATGCCAGTATTACTGACCACGCTCAGAAAGGGATAGAAGAAGAAAATCTCTCTCAGGCCCTATTCGGTCTACTGAGGGAAATGAGTATAGAACTGAATTTCACTGTTCACGTGAAAAAGAAAAAATTCAATCTCAGTGAATTTTTTTTTCTCATGTAAACAGTAACATCTTGGTTTACGTCAAACAGGCACTCAATGTTCTTGCTTTTATCGTTTTGTTATTATATGAACATTTATTTCTGAGTGTGGTCATCGGTACTGGCATGCACCAAAGGTCGTGAAAAAAAAAATTACTAAAATTTACTATCTTTTTGAATACCAAGAAGAGTTTTATGTTAACTTCTGCACACAGCATTCATTTCTCTTGGTATCCGTCCTTTCTAAATTTACAACACTAGCTTGAGTTGTACTGACATTCCAAAAAAATATGACATCAAAAGGAAACAAAGAAAAAAAAAATTCAGTATAAATACTGGTACATCTTGTAGCTTATATGATAAAATGGACTCCAAGCGATTTATCTCTTTCTTCTGTAAATTTTTCTCAAGAAGGATTTCAAAACCTCCTGCACTGCTGGATTTGGTAGAGCTTCTATTGAAGACAGGAGATCCATATAACTTGAGAGCTCATACTCAAAAAATACATTCTTGAAAGGAAGAAAATAAGAACAAATTTAGAAGAAAAAAAATGTATATTTTAATATTTAGGAAGCAACTGTATTCGTGGTCTTTTGCAGAATCATCTCATAGGGATCAGAAAAAGTAAATATAAGAGAAACTTGGTGCATAAAGACAATTACAATAACTGCTTTATTTTGTACAAGTGACTATTGTACTGGAATGGGTGTCTGCAGTTTCTCCAACAATTATTGGTGCAGTTTCTGTAAAACAAATCCATATAAGTATGTGCAATCATCTTGGAAAGGAAATAAAATCCAAATCAAGGATTTTCAACCAGTACAGCCATGTACTAATGGTAGGGGGAAACAAGCTGTAACTCATGTACCAAGGCAAAAATACTGACTTATATACAGTGCTATCATACCTCAAGATCAAGTTCTATGTACACATTCTTCACTTGTGTTATGTACTCTGGGTCAGCCTTTCCATAGTTGTCCTGATAGGTTAAATATTAATGAATGCATTTTTAATTTTAAATATTTATCTTTTATTGGTCAGGTGAAAGGGAGGCTTACATATAGTATTTTCAACTGATCATCATTAGCATGTTCAAGGGCTTGTACAATTAGCCAGGTGCATTTATGATCTTCTATATCTGTACCAATCTGTGAATAGATGTTCATTAAGTTACAGCATACCAATTTATTAAGTTTCAAAATTTTGAACTTTCACATCTAGGTACATAGAGATGACAATACCTTACCAGTCACTTCAGGATCACCAAAGCAATCCAGAAAATCATCCTATAAAGCAGCACTTTTTAATCAAATCAACAACTGAATCAAAGATAGAATTTCCAATGCACACAAGAATTGCAACTAAGAGAAAACAAAGTACCTGTATTTGAAAGAATATACCCATTTCTATAAGTATGTTTTTTACATCAGTAAAATTCTCAAGTTTTTCTCCATGTAAGAGCAAAGCACAAGCAATCTGGTATCATAAAAAAAAAATATATATATATATATTCCAAACATGCAATCTAAATTTGCAT
>CAXKVR010000229.1:0-76255 GCA_964058845.1 Carex sylvatica
CAAAAAATATTTGGTTGGTCCAAGTCCAACTTTCAAGCACTATAACAGAAAATCATAAATGCTAAGACACTGATAAAATTCGACATTTGAAGTTAAATCTCACATTAAACTCACTTAAGATGTGAGGAATTTCAAGTACTATTCCAAGCACAAAAAATGTTTGGCTGGTCCAAGTCCAACTTTCAAGCACTATAACAGATCATAAAAGCTAAGACGCTGATAAAATTATACTTTTAAGTAAAATCTCACGTTAAACTCACTTAAAATGTGAGGAATTTCAAGTACTATTCCAAGAACAAAAAACATTTGGTTGGTCCAAGTCCAACTTTCAAGCACTATAACAGAAAATCATAAATGCTAAGACGCTGATAAAATTCGACATTTGAAGTTAAATCTCACATTAAACTCACTTAAGATGTAAGGAATTTCAAGTACTATTCCAAGCACAAAAAATGTTTGGCTGGTCCAAGTCCAACTTTCAAGCACTATAACAGATCATAAAAGCTAAGACGCTGATAAAATTAGATTTTTAAGTAAAATCTCACGTTAAACTCACTTAAAATGTGAGGAATTTCAAGTACTATTCCAAGAACAAAAAACATTTGGTTGGTCCAAGTCCAACTTTCAAGCACTATAACAGAAAATCATAAATGCTACGACGTTGATAAAATTCGACATTTGAAGTTAAATCTCACATTAAACTCACTTAAGATGTGAGAAATTTCAAGTACTATTTCAAATACAAAAAATGTTTGGCTGGTCCAAGTCCAACTTTCAAGCACTATAATAGAAAATCATAAAAGCTACGACGCTGATAAAATTTGACTTTTAAGTTAAATCTCACATTAAACTCACTTAGGCCGTGCTCGGTATCAAATCCGGTAGTCAAGGATTTGATGGAAATAAACAGTAGTTAGACATTTCTTACCATTTGGTGTTCGGCAGCTAAGGATTTTCCAAATTAAATTCCTATGTAGTTCCAATACACTTCACTTTTTCACTTCCTTAATCACTGTTCTAATGAGATAAACTAAATTGAGTTGGAGATCATTTTATTTTTCTCAATTGGAGCAGCAGCAGCTCCTATAAAGACCAAATAAGTTTTGTTGTTTCTTAACATGATTATACTATTTTATCATAATTATTAATATCAAATTAAATTTAGTTACTAGTTGAAAATTTTGAATGCTTCTTAACTTTCCGTGTATATAAAAAACTAAAATATATATTTTATCATTTGCCATATTGTGATTAAGCTAATAGTTTAAAATTATTAATATAAAATTCAAATATAAGACTAAAAATAAACCTATATGCAACACAGAAATATTTAATGCATTAAAAAAAAAACAATTAGTTTTTTTTACAAAATTTTAATTTAAGAAATAATAATTAATAAATATTATCATGTTATTGTTTACTCATTTTATTCAATTTTATTAATAATTATTAATAAGTATAATTGTATTGCTATCAAGTATTTTAGAAACAAAAATAAGATTTTTTACAACTATTTTTACGGTACAACCGAACACTTATTTCAACATATTCTCATAATCAATCATGTGTGTACCCGTGTTCATGGATTCCCATCCCGTCAAATTACATCCCGAGTAATCCCGTGACAAACGAACACACCCTTAAAATATGAATAATTTCAAATAGTATTCCAATCACAAAAAAATGTTTGGTTGGTCCAACTTCCAATCACTATTCCAAATTTAGCAATCCATGGTCAAAGGACCAAATTAAACACAGAAAGGAACTTATCCAATAATGCAATCACCGACTGTTAACTATGACTAAGCAACTGATGAATGGATCAGTTATTTTCAGATTAAAAAGATCCAGGTGTAAAGTGCTCTAAGCTTGCATGCCACCTCTTTGTGCTTTCTTCATGTCTTTCTATCTGCTTTTCAAACAATGCATTTTTATGCCTCCAAGCAAAGAATTCAAAGGGTTACAAGATTTTTAGTGTGATTTGTTATTCTGTCATTATCTGATCTTGTCATAGTCATTGTTTGCCGCGTTTCTCACCTCTCTCTCTCTCTCGTTCTCTCTAGCTCCTCTGGTAATTAGCTGGATTTGAAGCTTGATATTTAAGTGACCAATTAAGTCTTAGTGATGTATGTATTTTTTTTAATACAAACTGGCTGGCAATTGTAAGTCTTAGTGATGTGTTGTGAAATGTCATTAAAAGAGGCAACTTTATTCTAAATACATCTAATTAATTTAATATTATATAGCTAATTACATTAAAAAAATGAATGCCTTAATTAATTTATGAATTTTTTAATTTTGACCGATTAATTTTATACTAAATTAATTTGAAAGTTCAAAATTCTCGCATAATAACAAACGTGAAAGATCATTAATTAGATATATTTAGAATAAATTATAAAAAAACATTCAAAAAGTAAATGCATAAAAATTAATTTATAAATCTTCTAATTTTGGCCGCTCGACATTATATTAATTTAATTCGAAAGTTTAAATATTTTATATGTAGAATAGATGAATTTCAACAGTTCAGATCTAATATTGAAAGTCAATCTAATAAGTTTTAGAATTAAATTCATAGAAAAACTTGATGAACTTAAAAACACCTCTTAATTCTGCTCTATACATTTAGTTAGATTTGGCTCTTAGACTATTTATCAAACAATTTAATTGATGTCATCTGTGTTTCCAAAAACCAATAAAAGTATACATGGTGACAACCATAAGGACAAATGAATTATCTGGGTTCGGTTCGGTGAAATCAAAAATTCGTGATTCAAAAATAATTCGAGTATAATTTGAAAATTATTCGGAATTATTTGGATCAGGGATCTTAGTCTTGTAAGAGAGAAAAAAAAAACCAAAAAAAAATGTTTTGTGAGAAATTCGAAAAAAAATTGCGAATAATTCGTAAAATTTACGAAATATTCAGTTTTAATTCGGTCAAAGTTCAGTCAACCGAATAATTTAGCGTTAGATTCGGCATTACAAAAAAACTGAATTATTTGAGTTTAATTTACGAATAATTCATGAATCTTATGACTATGTGACAGCAACATGCTTTTTCAAATTAATCTGTTTATTTTGGTCATAACACATAATACATAACACATGAATTTCGTTTTTAGTTCATCTTTAATTAAGCCAATACAAGTTTCTTTCCATGTCGGATTATTGTTGGTTCTTTTGATAGCATTTTTTCATAACCTCTTTATGTACTTCTTTGTCCCTATTAGGTAGTTCGCCGACAACACACTAAAATGCAAAAGAACATTCCTCTGAAATTGAAAATGCTTTTTGAAAAACAAAAACAAAATTTGCACATACTTGATAAGCATAAATTATATACATATTCGATCTAGTTTTCATCATAAAATAACACCAAATATCTTGTATTTTGAATATAAAGAGAATAGAATACACCTAGAATCAAGTTACTGCATTTGTTTGGTTTTAATTTGCAGGAAACAAAGAAAAATGAAGAAAAACGAAGAAAAATGCCCAGTGTGGACGCACGGTTTACGATATGGTCGTACTAAATACTTAGATGGATTTCTGGACGCGCGCCAATTTTAAAAAGGTATAATAAGCTATTCGTCAAAAACCGTGCGGATGCACGGATATTGATGCGGACGCACTGTAGCAGAGCCAAAAATAGAGTCTGAACTTAAAACGGCCACAACTGTTGACTCGTAACTCCGTTTTGGGCATATGACCACTTTTCGGAAAGCCAACGAGAAGATCTACAATCTGAGAATCTAAAAAAGGAAACTTAGAGTCAGTAAGGATGCAGTGGATCCGCAGACAGTCAGAAATACACGTTTTCAACACGGTTTCTATTTTTAGCGAGCCAGGGATGCTTTTTGGACAGCTAAACTTAGACAAGACAACCTGGAAAATAATCCAAAAATAGCACCCACTAATCCCACTCACCCCACGACTATGCCTCTTGATTGGACATAGTCTATTGCTATAAATGAGGGGGTTCTTTCTCATTCAAGGGGATCTCTCTTCGGAGGGGATCTCTCTTCGGAGAATTCAATCTCACATCAACCAACACACCATCATTCTCTCTTTACACACACTTAGCGATAAATTCTGGAGGAAGGAAAGCTTTCAAGCAAGGAGAAGAAGGATTTCCGGAGCAAGATTCGGCAAGATAGAGGGCTTTGATTTGTCAAAGGGTGTAATCATTTTCTTTCATTTAATTTCTTCTTATTTTGCCAATTTTTGTAATGGATCTCTCCAAGAGTGAGTAGTTCTCTCTCTAGGGGTTTAGGTCATCATGCATGAACTTGTTTAATTCTATTTTAGGATTTGATTGTTAATTTCTGTGATTTTATAATTTGTGTTAATTACATAGTTAGTACTTGAATTGTAGTATCCCGTTTTAGTTTCAAAAGAACTAAAATTGACTAGGATCATATAGGATAGTACCAATTATGAATGCAAATATCCTAGGTTTAGATTAAGATTCTAACCAATTTAATCTAAGCCGAAACTATAGAAATTAAGATTAGGGACTTGGTGAAGGACCTAACCGTGAAGTCAAACCCTAATTAGGACATCTCAAATCAAGTCGGATATTGGTATCATGGACTTTATTGAGAAGTACCAATACTCGAGGAGAGGAGAGACTAACAAGAGCTTATGGTCTAGGTAGCTAGGGTGAAGGACCTAATCGTGAAGTCCGAATTACCTAGACACGTTATTAATTCACGAAAGTGACCCTTAATAACATATTAGGTTAGAAACCTCGTCAAATCATACATGAATTCAAGCAAATACCGAATAGATAGAATTAGCAAGGGATTGTAGACCAAAGACCCCTAGATCTTTAAATCTTGAAAGCAAACCGATTACTTTTCTTTTACTTTTATTTACTTTAATTGTTTAAAATTCCTCTTTCGGGTATTGAACCCAAACTTTAGGATTACTTAAACAACCCCCCATTTACTTTACTTTATTGCACTTTACTTTATTATTTACTGAAATTAATTATTTAGGGTTTAAAACTAAGTATTTTCCATACTCTCTGTGGATCGATACCTCAAATACTACTTTGATATAATTGTGCACTTGCAATTAGACTCAAAAGCATTTAAGGTTTAAAAGGTACATCTCATTGTACTGAAACTTTTTAGCGTACACTTCACGCACCATCAATGCTATCAACATATAATCTCAAGCTAGGTTACTTCAATACTCTAATATAGAATCCAAATTTGAATTTTCAAGTTGTTTATTTCTTGTGTGATTCGAACCCATGTTTTTTTGGTGGAGACTCGAACTATTAATTTGCGTATTTAACTTGTATTTGAATTAAGCCTTGAGTTTTTTGTGCTAGTTTCATTTAAGTTATAATTATGATTAATCTTAATACGATAATTAAAATAATAAAAACTAATATATATATATATATAATAGATATATCATATCTTATCGTATCCGATATAATACTCGTACGTATCCAAATTATTTTTAGATTGTTGAAAATCTTTACATCATGGGATTTTCTAGTTAACTAAAAATTTAGTAATCAAAATTCTAAAAAATATAACATTTAATTTATAAATATATTTTTATATAAAAATTATGTTGAACGATTCAAATCAACTGTTTAAACTTTAAATAAATACGAAGATATAAATTTGTAACGTTACCTACGTAGGCATTGCAAAATAACATAGTCTTTCTTCCAAGCTAACTAAATCTAAAACAAAATATACATTAATTAATTACATAAAACATTGTTACATCAAGAAAAACAAATAATAACCTCCTAAGATACTCCGCGTAGAAATATAATCTAAAGTGAAAGCTCTCTTCTAGAGGGGCGGTGCAGACACGTTTGACGTGTCGAAATGTGGGGAATTTGCAAACATTAATCAAACAATGACCCAAACCAAATAATGAATTAATCAATTGAAACCATATGACATGGATGGACTAATTGTTGGTGCCATATATACACTAGGCCTTGAGATGGCGACCGTGATGTCGTGGTTCAGTCAAAGGGGACACGGCAGTGTTGTACCATCTGACTCGTTCAAACCCATAAAAGAAACGCGCTATCTTTTCACATAAACCATCTTAAAATTTAAATTGCCTTCTTTAGTGCTCTGGACCATTTAGTAATTAGCACTTTTTAACGAGTACAACTAGAGTGTTCTTAAGTTCCTTGGTGAATTCAAGTCTAAAACTCATCGAATCGGCTTCAAATGATGCATCTAAACCGTTGAAATTCGCCTACCTTACGATTGATGTGTCTACATGTAAAAATAATTAATTTTGCAGAGAGTCAAATGGTCAAAAAAACGTTCAAAAAATAAATGCATTAAAATTAATTTATTAACCTTCTAATTTTGACCACTTGACTTTATACTAAATTAATTCGAATGTTTAAAATTTTCATATGTAGATGCATCACTCGTGAGGTATGTGGATTTCAACGGTTCAGATTTGTTATTTGAAGTCAATTCGACGGGTTTTAGAAGTATAATTAGAGAATAGGTCCCAAGAGTATTTCAGAAGTATAATTAGAGAATAAATTAATATGATGAAAAATCAATTTTTAATATAGTGGTAAAAGTTTGACGCAAATTCAAAATTCGAATAAGAAATTTCTTATGAATATTATACAGTTAGTTAAACTTGATTCCAACTTCATCTAAAAAAATAACTTAATATTTATAAATGTCAGAGCTTTCAAATTTTATAGAACTCACACTTGTAAACATTTTAAACATATACATTATTAATTACCAAACACATTACAACTTTTTAATTATTATTTTAAAATTAGTGACTTTAAATATTTACAAATAAATTTATTGATTAAACAATTATTTACAACATGTTGTATGGTGTTTAATTCTAAATCTATTTTATATTTTTATTCTCATTATTCTCTTAATCGCTCTATTTTGTTAATTTTTTATCTTTCTCTACGACCGAATCTGCTCTCCATCGTGCTCCGATGAAGATGAGATTAGAGACTCCGTGCTCAGTCGCCTCCCTCATCCTCCTCTCTCTTTGAAAAGGTAGATACGAGAGAGAAAATATATTGTTGTGTGGAAGTGAAAGAAACGGTTGGAAAAGTTGAGTTTGAGATTGCCTTTCTTTTGTTGGGAGGGAATCAAAGAGCGAAATCCAATCACCCCTTCTTTGTTCTAGTGTGAGAGCAAGAACTTTCAAATTATATATTATATTATCTTCAAAATTCAAACAAATAAAAATTTACTGAATTAGATTTCAAATCAACAATACAGACCTGTAACAAGAAATCAGACATGAAGTGGCTCAATGTAATTATTTTTTTTTTAATTTATAATACTCAATGTAATCTTTTTTTTTTTTTTTTGTTCTTTCTACAGCTGATTAAATTTTGGAATATTAAAAAAGACCAAGTTGAAAATTGTCATAAAAGACATTACTTATAAGTTAATTATGTTGAAGCTGTAATTAGTGCACAACACAGAGTTTACGAGTATAAGCAAATTTAAACTTGAGTGGTTTAAGCAAATTTCGAATTCAAAAATTTGTCACTCTAAAGGGAAAATAATTGTAGCCTACAAATCCGTTTGTTACATATTAGTATGAATCTTAAAAGTCTCTTTACATTACATGCGTGAGCTGAATTGATCCAAATTTTAATCAGCCAAATTGAAAAAAAATAATACGAACGTCGTACCAAACAATGCTATATTATTTTAAGTCATGTTTAGTTGTGGAGTAAAAGGCGGAGTAAATCTCTTACACGCTTAAGGAATCAAATGAGGAATAAAATAGAAATAAAGTGGAGTAACAGATGAGTTAATCCGGAATAAGTTACTTCAACTTTTTAAGTAGATCAATTTACTCCATATTTACTCTATATGTAGGGCCCACTATCACAGACATGAGTTTATTTTCTAACATCTTACTCTTTTATATGAATTAATTTAATCCATAACTTAAACTATCAAATAAGATATAAAATATGACGAGTAAGATGAAGTAAGCAATTTAATATTCATTAACTTTACTCCATAACTAAACATGACCTTAAAGATCAAAGTTACAAGATTAAGCATCACTTCTAAATTAAAAGAAAGACGCCATACAAATACTCGTTCACAGAGGAGAGGAAAAAAGATAAATTAATTGCATGTTACCAAATTTTATAGTAATGATATGTTGATTACAAACTTAATGAATTTAGTAAATTAAATTAAATTAGTAATGATTTTTAATTTAATTGCTTGTTATTCTTGCATGCCATGTCAAGACATGATTTACTAACTTGTACCGTGTAGTTAACCTGTTGTGTTAGTTTCAAGTACTATACGGTACGGCACGTTTAAAATTTGATCCAGATAATTTCAAATCTAAATTATACCCGAATTATTTTCAAATTACGAATTTTTGACCTCGCTGAACCGAACCTGAATAATTCATTTGTCACTATGGTCACAGGCACATGTTTCTGGTATGTCTAACGATGAAAATGTAATTTTCTTAACATTTTTCCCTCTTTAGTCCAACATAATAACCAAAAATGACATCAAATCAGAAACAAACACACAAAATTAAATGGGGACAAGGTTTGATAAAAAAAATCCGATAACCAATCTGAAATCCTAAATTGATCTCAAATTCTAAGAATATCTTCATTTCACTAGTAAATAAATTTCAAATACTGATATAATAATTATAATTTCCAAATTAAAAATTTCACTAAATTAGCAATTTGTCTAAAAGTTACCGCATCAAACTTTACAAGTACTAATTTCATGAATGTAACGTGTAATTGTAAAATTATCAATTCAAAAAATAATTTTATTGCCACACTAAAAATATTCTGCACGTAATTGATGTGAAAAATAAATTTTAATTTGGTAATTGTCGAAATCAAGATACTCTTAATCAAATGGATGGAATATAACCCAAATTCGATTTTAACTCTTTGACTCTGGAACCAAGACTTGACTTGAAATTAAGTAGAATCCCTAAATTCGTAGTTCGTGATTCGATTTGAATTTGATTTGAGTTTAATTCGATTCAAAATTAGATCGTTCTGAAACAAATTAAATCAGTTCGGTTTGAATCTTATTCAAATTAAACTCAAATTAGATATAATTTGTTTGAAATTAATTCGCGAACTATTTAGGTTCGAATCTCAAATAATGCAACTAATGAATTCAACAATTAATCTTTAATAATGCAGGAACCAACCTTATATCACAGCTCATTTGTTAATATAATGATAGTTTATAATAGGAAAATATTTCAGCAACGTAACAAATTAACAATGGAATAAGTTTCATTTGACTAGGTCCATACCGTGATTTTAATCAATCCAAGAGTGTAAAAGATAAGAAAATTTTGAACTGACTCATAATCTATTAGTGTGAATTCGTGAAAGGTAAAAGAAAACCGTGTGAATTTTGTTCCGCAAAAAGAAAATTAATGCATAAACTACCGATATAACTAGAGCTGCCAAAAAAAATTATAGTTTGTAATTTGATTGATTTCTATTCGAAAATTTTATAATTCACAATTAATTCGATTTAAAATAAATCAAATCAGTTTAATTCGGATCTTATTAAATTCAAATTCAAATTGGAGTAAGTTGGATTATTCGTTTACAACCCTAATCCCATCCATCTTTAAACCAGGAAAAAAAAAATCTAAAAAGGAAAATAAAATTACGACAAATAAGAAACACGTAATAAATCCAAAAGCAGCCGTAGGACAAGGTGAGTCCTCTGTTCCATACATGATGTTTCCTCGTATTGAATTTTTCATTTTTCATTTTCAAAATTTATTTATTTCCAGAGCCTCCTCCTTTCTAATTGCTCCACGTGGTAATCTCCCATGTGTTATATAAATCAATCCTACCACTGCATCACCTTCCTATCAAATGAAACATTCCCTTTCTTTCCTTCCTTCCCAACCAACAACAATACAACATCAATTGCATATATAGTGCAAGTTCACAAAATCAGAACAAAGAATAAACAGAGCATATAAATCATGCTTCATCCTCCTCCTCTAGTCTCTCAAACAATGGTGACTTCAACTTATAGATCAATTCAAGTTCCTAAAATGCCCCTAAATGCCATCCGTTGCGCTGCCACCTCGTCCCAGTCGCTCAAACTCGGCCACAACCCCACTGTTCCTTCCTTCAACATAAGCCCGAAAGACAAACAAAAAACCGTACCCGTTATCACTCGGAGGCAAGAACCTGCACGGTCCAACTCCGAATCCGTTTCACATCCCAAATGGAACCCGCTACAGCGTATAGCCGCGTGTGCACTTGACAAGTTTGAAGATGCTGTGATAGCAAATTTTCTCGAAAAGCAGCATCGTTTACCGAAAACTGCCGACCCGTCCGTGCAAATATCAGGCAACTATGCACCTGTTAAGGAAACACCACCTCACCATAATCTCCCTGTGTTGGGTCAGATTCCTTCTGTCATCAATGGAGTCTATGTGCGAAATGGGGCAAACCCGTACTTTGATCCAGCTGCCGGGCATCACTTGTTTGACGGGGATGGGATGATCCATGCCGTCCATTTGAAAGATGGCAAAGCCTCATATGCATGCAGATTCACCGAGACAGAGAGACTGGTACAAGAGAGGTCAATCGGCCGACCTGTCTTTCCAAAGGCGATCGGTGAATTACACGGCCACTCCGGAATTGCAAGGCTAGTGTTATTCTTTGCACGTGCAGCCTTAGGCGTCATCAATGCGACACACGGCATTGGGGTTGCAAATGCCGGTTTAATTTACTTTAACAGGCGGTTACTTGCCATGTCAGAGGATGATCTTCCATATCAGGTGTCCATTACACAGAATGGAGATTTGAAAACGGTCGGGCGGTATGATTTCTCGAGTCAGCTCAACTCCACCATGATTGCACACCCAAAACTCGACCCGGTTACAAAGGAGATGTTTGCGCTTAGCTATGATGTGATAAAGAAACCTTACTTAAAATACTTCTATTTCTCGCCCAATGGAGAGAAGTCGTCTGATGTCGAGATACCGATTGACGGGCCCACCATGATGCATGATTTTGCCATCACTGAAAATTGCGTCATCATCCCTGACCAGCAGGTTGTTTTCAAAATGCCGGAGCTTTTGCATGGTGGGTCGCCTGTTGTGTATGACAAGAAGAAAACAGCCCGATTTGGTATACTACCGAAATATGCAAAAAATGCTCATGGAATAAAATGGGTGGAGGTAGAGAACTGTTTTTGCTTTCACTTGTGGAATGCATGGGAGGATGATTGCACAGGCGAAATTGTGGTTATTGGATCATGCCTGTCACCACCCGACTCGATATTTAACGAGTCGGATGAATGCCTAAATAGTGTCCTATCAGAAATCCGGCTCAACCCATCAACCGGCAAATCAACCCGTACCCCAATTCTGGCTCTGTCAGAACAGGTTAATCTCGAAGCCGGCATGGTGAACAAAAACTTATTGGGCCGAAAAACTCAGTTTGCATATCTTGCCATTACCGAGCCATGGCCTAAGGTATCCGGTTTTGCGAAGGTGGATCTCTTCACAGGCAAAGTTGAGAAGTTTATATACGGAGATAACCGATATGGCGGTGAGCCATATTTTGTGCCAAAGGATCCATGTCATACAGGGAATGATGAGGATGAAGGGTATGTTTTGTGCTTTGTTCATGATGAAACGACATGCAAGTCTGAGTTGTTGATTGTTAACGCTGCTAACATGAGACCCGAGGCATCGATTAAATTGCCATCGCGGGTACCTTACGGATTCCATGGCACATTTATTCGATCCGAGGAGTTAGACATACAATCCTAGTTCTTGACTTCTTGTGTTTATTTGTTAATTTTTTCTGTTACAATTTTTTTTTTCTTGACTGAAATATTTTGTAGATAAACAGAGCAAGTATCATATTTTATAGGTACTTGGTAGCTTGTATTATTCTTTAGGTTAGTTTATAGGTTTTCTAGATCATTATGTTTTATAATTTTGTTTTTTAAAGTGGGGTTGGTGATGTAGAATGTGAGAGATGAGTTCAGTTGGTCTATGTTATTCTTTTCTCTCACTTTTCCTCTGTTTCATTTGTGCAACTTGGATAGAGGCAGATGATATAAACCACTGATCTCTTTATTGTGAATATTATATTCTCTTTTAACAATTGTGTTTGAATCAGGTTTCTCTATTCTTAATTATTATCAAGTATTTATTGTCAATTATGACATGTTAACATCAACTTCAGCGTAAGACACAACATCCTCTGTGCGTGATGCTATTAATTGTAGAGGGAATTTCACATATACCCCTGAAAAACTTCAAAATTTTATATTTCTCCCTCTAAACTTCCAAAACTTACAAAATTGTCCATTTTATCGTCTTTTATATTAAAATATTTCAAAATTTTAAAATACCCATTTTATCATTTATTAAAAGCATAAAAAATATCATAGTTCATTTAAGAAAAATATTGATCTTATAAGATATCCATTATACCATTTATCCTTTATAAAATATTCATTTTGTCCTCGAAAACCAGATACTCATTATAGCCTTTAACCTTTATAAAATATCCATTTTATCCTAGAAAACATATCAAATATAAGACCGATATTTTTCTTAAACAAACTACAAGTATTTATGCCTTTAATGAAGGGTAAAATTGATATTTTATAAGTTTAAAATGAGTTTTAATATAAAAGCCAATAAAATGGATAAAATTGTGAGTTTTCAAAGTTTTGAGGGGGGAATACGTATTTCGAAGTTTAGAGGGGGTAATATGGGATTCTGAAGTTTTTGAGGGGTATACATGATATTCCCCCTTAACTAGTATATATGTTCAGATTATATGAATTTTCATATGCTTGAAAACAAATATTTCAGTTATTTTATGAAGTTTAGTATGACAGACACTGTTAAAAATTCATTTTATTAAATATAAACCTCACATTCAACATGCAATATTTTTCTTTTTAAAAAAAGGGCAACCTAAGTACCTCACCAGTTATTGTATATACCAAAAAGAAGAACATGTTTCCATTTGCACCTCCTATTGGGCTTAAGCTCATAACATTTTTTTAGTTAGTTTAAGGTTTAAGATATAGTCCTTTTCATTAGCCCACTATTCGTTTAAATTATGATATGGATCAAGGAATAATTTATTTTTTTTCTAATTCTTTTTTCTACCTTTTCATCAAGTTGGTGCTGGTTTGTACTAATCTGCTTGTGTCGGCGTAAAATTAATTGATTTATTCATTTTCAATCTGTCCTTTTGGATATCCAGATGAACTTTCCGACCAATCAAATTAAATGGAATAACAAAAATGTCTGCAGCCAGTGTCATCATATATATATTTCCCCTATTTTTTTTAGAGGTTCCAATGGCGCTTTCGTACCTCATCATATCTTATATTGTATATCTTCGTTTTCAAAGTCTAAATTATTGATCTAAACCATTCAACATGATATTCATACCAAAATATGGTTGGGATGAAATTTTATAATTTTAAAAAAAATTTATTATTTTTTAAGATGAGTAGAAAATTACTATTTTTTTTAACGGTTCAAAAATAGTGATTTTGTATCTATCTTAAAAATAGTAAAAAAAAAAGTTCAAAAATTCAAAAATTTCATCATTATGCATATTTTAATATAAATATCATGTTGAGCTGTTCGGATTAATAGTTAGAACTTTGAAAACAAAGATATATAATATGAGATATGATGAGGTATGAAAAATATGAGGTATTGGAACCTCCTCATTTTTTTAAATATAATTTAGTTGTATGTTAAGTACTTTTTATGCAATGTGATATGAAGAATTTTTAAATATGTGGTCCTGTCCTTATCTACACCAATAAACATTGTCTCTTCAATTTTCATACAAATTACGTAGCAAGAACATGACCACACGATATAATGTAAAAGGAGACATATTTATTACTTTAATTAAATATATACCTCATTAATAAAAGTAAAAAGTTTAGAATTTAATTAAAATTAGCAGAAATGACACATGATTTTTTTTTAAGCAATTGCGTCTTCCAAAGGTGTCTTTTTGCAACAAACTATTAGCAAGTACCCATGTTTTTTTTTTCCTTTCTTGATAGTCCTTTGGATATGGACTGATTCATAAAATACCCGTAGTTCACCAGGTCTCTCCTTATTATGCCCATCTTAATTACTATCTAACAAAATTGTATGGAAATTGGAAGACATGTATACTCGAAATAAACTTTTGGTACAAAATGAATGATCTCACAAATATAGCTAGAAAAAATAGTAGTACAGTAGTTTTCTATTTACTGATTCTATCTTTCACATAATCAATTCTCTTCTTTGAATGTACACAAATTTGTGGAGCTCAGCATGTCTGAAAGCACGGGAGAACATTTTTTTGCTAATATTATCACCAGTATTTGATATTGGGTTATTTATAGCATTACTATGTCTTTCTTATTCATTGCAGGTTGGTTATTCATCAGTACAGGTTTAGCTTACGACGTATTTGGAAGTCATCGACCAAACAAATATTTCACGGAAACTCGACATGGGATTCCATGCATGATTGCATGGTATATGCTAGTTTAGGGTAACTTTAAATAGAAGCATATTGTTTTAGCTTATAATATAATTATACAAGTTTCACTAATGCTATGCTCCAATCAGGGAGAGAATTATTTTATTAAAGGGAAGGAAGAGGAGACGCTCTCAAACTGGAGCTGCTCGTCTCTCTTACTTGCTCCAGAAATGAAGAAATCGGAGAGGAGATGAAGGAAAACGCTACTATTGCCAGAGGCGGAGGCAATAACACCAAATGGGGGTCAATTGACCCCATTTATTTTCAAAATTTATGTATGTATATGTGATTTTATGTATAGTTTAGATCAAAATGTTACGAATACGGTAAAATTGATCCCCATTTACAGTATAAAATTTTTATATGATTGACCTCCATTCACGTTTGACCCCCATAGTTCAAAGGTCTGGCTCCACCTCTGACTATTGCAGGGGTAACTTTACGTACAAAGCTCTGAAATTCATCCCCCAATTCAGAGTGTGGATAGAGTAACACGAGTGTGTTCTCTTTTCTTCGTCTTCTGTCCCCTTCCTCTGCGTGACGGAACCAACTCTACTGCTCTCCAAATAGGAGAGTAGGACCCTGCTATTCTAAATCTAACTGTTCATCTGTATTGAAATTCGTGCATAAAAAACTTCAACAGATAAGTTTTAAATAGCAGAATTTTGTTCTCCTATTTAGAGAGCAGCAGAGTTAGATCCTTGCGCGACAGATTTTTGGAGCACCCTAAAGAGAAATAACATATGATTCCTTGATGTGTGCCCTGTGACACAAATAAAATATTTGGAGCATTGGAGCCATATGTTATTGCTAGGTTGATATTGTTGGAGGAGTATGGCAAATTTCAGGGGGTTTTCCGTGAATTATGTGAATTTATTTATGTTGGATGAATTGCCTGATTTCTTGGAGCAGGAGTTGGTATTGGGCCCTGGTACCCTTTCTCTTTCTTTTTTTTATTATTATTTTAATCCGTTGGACTCGTGCCTTGTATTTTAAGCGGCTATAAAGTTATTGGTTTGGAGCAAAAGAGGCACTACTTTTTTTCTTTTCCTTTTATTATTTTATTATTTTTATTTTTATATGAAAGTGTCTGACTGTCTGTGTACCTGTTCGGCACCCCAACTTTACCTTCCTTAAGGCTCTTTAACATCTTAATCGGGCTTAAAGCCTCCTCCTTAACCTTCCTTAGAACCGAATTTTAAGCTGAGCATTTCGCTTCCTTAGCGCACTGACCTCCTTTCCTTAGAGCCGAAAAGGCTGTTTGTTTTTACTTTTTACTTTATTATCCCCAGCTTAAGTTTCGTTTTCTTATTTTAATATTTTCTACCCTTTCTCCCCAAGTCTGCTTGAGTGCTTCCCAAGGCAGGCGAAGCTAAAATCTCATTTTCTCCTGACCTCTCTCACGATGTCATAATAGGAGGGTTCACATCAAAACGCTCACCTCATTTTGGTTAAAAATTCTTTCATAACCTCTTTTTGTTCTTTGATTTCTAGACAAATGATTCGACCTGTTGGCGTCTTTAATATCTGATAAGAGTTAAAAAAGAGTTATAGAGATGAGATGAGATGAGGCGCCTTAATTTTGTTTGCTCCTTCAGTTTATACATCTATTAAATTTTCTAAATGTTGTTTTGTTTCATCCAGAAATGTTCTCAAGAGTTTTCTCTAACTTTCTTGTTCTCAGCTTTTTTATTTGTTCTAAGAGTTTCCGTGTTCTCAGTTTTCTAAATTTTCTCAGCTGTCTTATTCTCAGAAATTTCTGCATATAATTATTTTTGTAATTTATCTTGCATTGGTAAGTACTTCACCAAATTTGGGTCTATTTTGACACTGGTACCAGTGCCTACTGGTACGAGTTTAACTTTTTTTTGTAAATTTTTTTTACACTAGTAAGCTGAATTGATGGCCACTGTGTGTAAAAAGCATGATTCATTGGTATATATGTTATTTTGATTAATTGATTCAGGTTGTATGTGTGTAAAATTTAAAATAATGGTTTTTGCTATGAATAAAACATGTGTACAACAAAACAATTGACTTGCGAAACTTTGGCATCAAAATGCTAAGATAAATTTAATTCAGTCTGAAACAAACCAGCATCAGTCAGCACCCTTCGGATCAAACAAAAATAATTCAACTTTAGTTTAGCACATTAAAGAAAAAAAAGTACAAGGGTATTAAAGTCTTTACATATTACAATATATTTTTATATATATTAAGCCTCCATTCTTAAGCTTATTGTTCAAACGAACAAATACTCCTTCGAGAAAATTAAATTTTTAATCCTTCATCTCTAAAAGTAGGCTTTAAATTATACCAGTAGTGATCGTACAAAGCAGAGTTTTTTTTTATTTTTTATTTTTATAAAAAGTATGTAGACAATTTTATTTATTTAAAGAGTCACACATAAGTTGTTACATAATATTAGATAACAAGTGTTTAAAAAAATATACAGTTGTAAATAAACTAAATAAACACAAAAGTTTGCTCATTATGTGGATACAAATTTAGTCATCCTTACTTCTTCTTTCTTTGTTTCTTTTTTTTCTGTTTTTTTTTAGTTGAGGTCATCCTTACTTGATGGAAATGATAGGAGTCTACTGATTCTTTTCTCCGTGCACAAAGTTTCATCATAAAAAGCACTGAATCAAACTGAACCAGAAATAATACACAATAAGATTAACAATGTATATCCTACATAAATATAATTTTGTGCTAAACAAATATACGTGTGGAATATAATATTTTTTTATTAAACAAAAAATATATGTGTGGAATATAGTCCATTTTTCTCATCTTTAGTCTTGTGCGCTACTCCTGATATTATTTGCCCTCTTTTTATTTCTTTTGGAATGAAAGGGATATCACTTAATTTTATTCTTACGGATAAAACAGATTCTTGTAATGATCACTTAATTTTGTGCAATAAATATTTGAATAATTATTTCCATTTTAGAAATATAAAAAAAAAATTCCCTTAATTTTTTTAAAGTCATAAATATTTCTCTCCAAAATTCCAAATTAATGTCAGGCCATTTATATCCTTATTGTCTAACCTTATCCTCATTTATCCTAATCAAACAGTTCTCGAGTTAAGGATGTGTTTGTTTTATTTAAAGTGCAATGAGAATCATTTAAAAATAATATATTATTTTTGTATTCGACTGTAAGAATTTATACATTATCCGTTATATATGGTATTTTTCATTAGACCTGTCTTTAACGTTTTATAAAAAAAATTTAGTAATTTATAAAAAAAATATATTATTTTATATTTTAATTTTTTTATTCAATAAATATTATTCTTTGTGAAAACAAATTCCTAAAAATAACCCTACATTTTCAACGATACAGAGTAAAAAAAAAATTAATTTATGTATACCCTTCAAAGTCTTGCATTTGTTGCCACAAAATTGATAACAGCAGGTTCAACATTTTAGAAAGAAAAAAAAAATGTACATATTTTAAACTGCCTAATTTTCATCGTACGGCTCGTGTATGTTATACCCACACATCACGGATCCGTATCCTCCCAACACAATTAAAATGGACGACCCAGATTTAATTTCAACCGGTGGGTGCTCGGGATGGCGTTAGGAGACAATACTAGTTGTGCTTTGAGATTCGTGCCAAGTTAAAAATTTCAATTTCAGACCATTTGATTCAATTGTACTCAGTCAGGTAACCTGAGAGGATGTGAATTCACACACCTCCGCTTATCTCTCCTCCTTATTAAGGAGCTTAATGTCTAGATCCTGCAAGGATTCTGATTTATTGTTTTTTTCTTTTCGAAAGGATGCTCAGTCGTTGAATTTTCAGATTGCACATAAATGAATTTTTCAAATTATGCGCTTCAACACTTAAGTATGCGCTGGTCACGCCGTATATGATCCCAGCGCCCGTGGACCGCGCGCCGCACCCGTGGACCACGCCTCTGAACCACGCACGCGCCTGTGGACCGCGCACCTTTTTTTTCTGCTGAAGGCAGAATTCGAACCCAGTTGGGTTCTGTTGGTGCCAAAATTCTTACCACTACACTAGAGTTCACATATGTTATCTTGTAGATAAAATGAATATTTAACTATTTTTTTCTACAAATTTGATTTAAATTATAATTATATAAATATCATATATAAAATAATAAAAAATATATATATTAATAGCCGTATCGTATCCTTCATTTTTGAAAATTGCCGTATCGTCGTATTCGTATCGTATCAGTATAATTATTGCTTTGAGATTTGTGCAGCACGTATATGAACGATTGATTTTTAAAAAGATCACGCAAATAATGAAATAATGAAACGCTTGATCTTCTTTATTTTATAATATTTTATAATAAAATAATATATTTCCGTTGCAACTTGGTTGCAACGGTACAATGCTAGTCTATACAAATGCAACATAATAAGGATTTGTTTATCAGGATGTTAATTATATGTTGTCATTATTTTAGCAGTTTATGTGATGCTACAGAGTGTTATTATCAGGGTCAGATTCAGAATTTTCGTCAGGGGTAAAAAAATATCGAATCGAATTTAAACCCGTTAACTAATTGAGTACTCGATAACAAAAAATATATTTTGACTTATATTTTTCAATGTTCTGACTTGTAATTTCTGATGTTATAACTTATAATTCAAGAAATTTAGTTTGATTTTAATACTAAATTTAACCCAAATTACAAATCAAACATTCAAAGAAGATAAAAAAAAATTCTAAAAGAGAGCAAAGTCGATCAGTACCGATAGATCACCACTAAGGACCTGTTCAGTTCCATTACTGTTCTCATAAAAAAATAAAAATTTAGTTTAACTGAATTTTTTTTTTCATAAAAATAGTAAAAAGCAGTTCAATTTCTATGCCTACATTCATTCCCATAGTGAACCGAATAAGACCTAAAATTCAAAATCCAAAAAAGAACGGTTACCCCTCCCAGTACATGTTGGGTCCGCCTCTAATTATCACATGATAAGTGGTACAATTATATAAATTATTGTAACTTGGAATGCTTTCATTTAATATAATGGAAAATTGGACGGTACACATTGCTGGTACGTGTCTTTACTTTTCCTTTCTAATTTAGTAATATTTTCTTTTTTGTGCTATAATTTTAATTAATCCCACCACACTACAAAGACAAAAAAGCAACTCTGCAATTTGCACCATCTGTTCGTTGTCATCATTTTCTCAGTTAATGGACCAAAACCTTATGCTGACATGTGGCTAATCAAAATTATTTTTAAAATATATGTTTCTATCTTTATATTTTTTATATGTTTGTACAAAAAAATTATAAAAATATATTTGAGATTTAAAATAATTATAAATTTAATTATATCTCATTCTAAAATTTTGTGCTATCTTGCTAAATTATCTTGACTCTTCTGGAAATAAATCTGCTGCGATCCTACAGGATTGCAGGGTCCCTGCGATTTTAATCTCAATTATTTATATATTTTGAGATTCGTGTACAAAAATTCTTTTTTTTAAGATTCATATAATCCAATAAATGAATGGTTCAAATTAGAATCGCAGGACCCTGCAATCCTGTAGAATCACAGCAGATTTGCTTCCGACTCTTCTCCCCTTGGCCCTTGTCATGCAACACATACATAATATTATCAAAATAACGTAAATTTACCTAAAATATGCGACAATAATTTTTCTATTTTTTTGATGAAAATCCTGTGATTTTTTAAACCAAAATAGGAAAAAAAAAAATGCAAAAATACGATACCTTAGTGTCCATTTATTTATATAATCTGTACATTCATCTCACAAGGGACAGAAATATAAATAGAACAACTAAAAAAAGTACCTCCTAGTTCCCAGCTCCTTGGAAAATCTCAACCGTTCAAAGACATTTTGCACGAATCTCGATGCTCAAACAATACTGGCCTCCTGCGCTATTCCCGAATAGTGCAGGGTCCAGATCCCCTAAAGTAATTCAATTTTTGAGTTTAGTTTCGGATTGCCCGATTCAAATTCGAGACAATCCAATCTGAGGTGGAGCACACGAGAATCTTTTAATCTCACGGTCTGATTTGAATCAGATGGTCTGGATCTAAACTAAAAAACTTGGGTTACTTTAGAAGATCCGAACTCGGGACCAGGGCCAAGGGAATTCGTATCCCCTAATCTAACATAATATTTATGTTTAGATCTGAACCGTTCAATTAGAATCCACACAACTATGAAATCGGTCTCTTGTGTTCTATCTTGAACAGGATTGATCCGTATTCCGTGATCTAAATAGAAATATTTTGTTACCTCAGAGGATAGAGATTCGGGTGGATCCGTATCCTCCAAGGTACCTAACTCAACACAATTGAAACGGACGGCTCATATTTATTCTCAGTCGGTCCTTGCTCGGGATGACAGAGAGAACAATATTATTTGTGCTTTGAGATTCGTACCAAATTAAAAAGGACAATTTTGGATCATCCGATTCATATGTGTTCTTTTGTTTTAGGTTTTTTGTTTTCCTTGTAGTAGGCAGTCAACCAATCGGAATGTTATCCTCTGCGGAGTTTTTTTGTGTGAAACTGTGAGGAGCTTTTAATCTGGTTCGTTCGTTTTGATTGGACGAACCAGATCAGATCTCAAAAGAACAACCCCTCTGTTATGATCTGTCCAATCGAAAATGAACAAATCAGATAAAAAGAACCGCACGGCTCCGCACAGAAAAACTCCACAGAGAATAATCTCTCCAACCAATCACCTTCCAAAGATGTTCATTAAATAAAAGAAAGTTCACACATAGTGTTCATATTTGTCGGAGAATTGGTTGCAAATCTTCCAAGACAGATATGGAGACGAGCAGAAATGTCAAAAATTACGGTACTTATAAAATATAAATATTTTTATAGTATAATATATATGTCTAATATTAATTGTACCTGTATAATTTTTGTATATGTTAAGTATTGATTTTATTCTTATCTTATTTTACCTTTACTGGTTAAAATTAATGAATAAATATTGAATTATGAGAATCTATATAATTTCATCCAAACATTTTTCTACAAAGAAATAACTATATTACTTTAAACTCATAGAAAAAGAAAAATAATTATTCATTCCTTTATACTTTTTAAAAGAAATAAAAATAACTGATAAAATTAAATCATAGAAAAATATTATATAAATAAATCTACTAATAATTATATATTATATATTTAACTGTACGAATAAACATTATGATATTAAAATAGTTTCATTATCACCCACCCCTAAAGACCTGCCATACCACTGACAGGTAGGCCCAAGATTACTTCATGCATTTTTTAGGGAACCTCACTTTTGTGACTGACTTAACGGGCCTTTTTAAGAAATGAAATAGGCGCCAAGCCAAGCCCAGCCCAGCCCAGCCCACTTAAATACAGGCTTCTTCACCGCTGCTAATGCTGCTGCATTAATTCATACTAGACTATCCCCATGCTAGATTAGAGTAAAAGAGTATCTAAAAAAAAAAAATTCTGAAAGAATATTAAAGTTTAATAATATTTCTGCTATGTTACACTTCACCTGGATAATGCTACTTATCACACAAATTTGTTATATGTTTCACAATGAGGGGGTTGTGGGTCACACGATTGGCATGATCTGCCTTCTCTTAAGGAGATCAGAGTAGGTCTGATGGACATCGAATTTATTTTTTAGTTCAACGAGCTTCAATATCGTCTGATCCGTATTAATATCTGTGCGTACAAAAATTAAAGCAAGCACTGCACGGATTTTAAAAAAAATGCATGTATCTTAATGCAGATCGGGCGGTGATTGAACACATTGAACTAAAGTAGGTCCTATTGGGTTTTGACAGTTCAAACTCATTGATTAGCTTAAGATGCGAAAATAGCGTAAAACAAAAATTTTACTTCTAACTTAAGTCAAGGATTAAACGAGGTATGTCAGGAAACATTCTAAGGGGTCCACCTTCCATATTCCTTTGGCATCAAAACCCTTTTAATCATTTTACAGATCTACTCCATAATTGATTTCTAAAACTTTAATCTACTTACCAATTAAATAGATTAATATAACATATTTATACCTTGTCTCCAAATTCTAATTGGAATACAGCAGACCGAGAAGACCGAATCTGGGGAACATCTCGCCTCGGAGTATCAGACGTCTGATACCTCTATCGGTTATCAACCAGGACTAACCAGAGAGCGGTTTATTTCTTTTGCCAGAAATATCGTAAACTGCAAAATTCTGCAAAAAACACTATTCACCAAGAAAATGACAAAATAATAATTACGACCCGTAGTTATTCTGATTTACTAATAAGCGAAAATAGAAATACTGTGACTTTTGCAAATATATTATTTTCGAATCCCATAACAACTGTAATCGAAAAATAGAGAAAAATAGAAACTCGAATCGATCTGATAATACGATACGAAGTGAATTAGATATATTTTCTCTCACCCCCACCCACTTATTTATAGGCTCCAAATATGTATGAAATTACCAAAATACGCATGCCACCTATGGTGCCACCTATTGTGGCGGTTTGGGATGTCGGCCAAGGGGTGAATTTACCAAAATGCTCTTGGCCCAATAAGGCATGAATAGTTTGGGCTTTAGAAATTGGGCTTTGACTTTGGGCTTTTAATTTTAATCAATGCTTTGATTATTTTTGGACTTTAAAACCTATAATTCAAATCCATAATTAATATTTAAAATTCAAATCAAATATATATAATTGTCATGTACAATTATATTTCTCTCGGTTATTTGTTTCGGTAACTTTTATACAATGTACCGTGTATGTTTATAAATTAACCTTTTATTTCTAATTTGCCATTTTTACATGACATTTATAATTTAATTATATCACGTATAATTAATTATAACCATCTTATTATTAATCATAATTAATTTATAATTAATCAACAAGATTCTCCGATTAACTCCTATATGGTGTGACCCAATAGGATATGTGTTATGTTGGTAAATAGAATTAAAACTGTTTTAACTTCTATAATCATAGGAGGCATCTGATATCTGCACTATGACCATCCAATTACATAGATGATGCTGTACTGTACAATACCACGATTCAGTAAACTATTTTACTTGTGTCAGTTCTTCTGTCTCATAGCTATCAGATCAGTTTCAAGGTAGGTGTGTGTCATCTTTGCCAACTTAATTTTTTCTTGATCTTGAGCAGATTATCAAATATAATTACTCTTGTAATTATACCGCTAGCAGATAATCTTACTCTATCAAGGTGCCTAGTTATGCTATAACACGTATAGAGATACGAGAGACAATAGTATTTTTGGTAAACCATCACTTCCTCAGCTAAGCTATGCATACGGAAGTGCTACCGTTATAACTTTTTTTTATGGACAGTGTTAGATAACACTCACACATACACATCTTTTAGTAGGAACGATGAATACCTCATACTTTAGAACTTAATACTGAATGAAAACATTAATGACATGAACACAATTCCATTTAATGTTTCATTTGGGGTCTGTTAAATATCATGTTCCTAGAACACGTATCTATGTGATTAAAATGACATATCTTGTCAGTGGTCTGTAAAAATTTACCGTCTTTTAATCCACATACTAACCTTGTAGCGGTCAATTAGTGTTCCTGCTAATTATCTTGGTTAGTGACTTTTAAGAATATATATTATCTATATTATGGAGTTTCACAATTTCAGTCATGAACTCGAAATGATCCATAAATACAATAATACTCAAGGCAACAAAATAATATATAATTAAACATTCAATTCATGAACAAAGTTTTATGATAATTTATTGTATTATTGACTTCTAGATTATTACAAACTAACAGGTCCGATGGGCATTAGACCTACTATGAATTCTTTGTTAAGACTCATTTTATTATCATGATTTTTTTTTTTTTTTTTGGTGCGACTTCTTGATCGATCACAAAATGCTTGTGCTAACTTTTAGATTAGTTTCATTATATATCCAGATAGATTGAGGTATATAGGGTAGAATTGGAGTATGTACCCCATATCAATGCAAAATATCATCTCTTAGTGTGCTCAAAATTGAGAACCATTGATAAAATAACAATGTTAAATAATTGAATCTATAAATCTTTGAAATATTGGAGTAAACTAATTACTATATTTGTGCAAATTACAATATTGAATTAGAGCTTTATCTTTGAGTTACCTTGTAAAATCTAATTTGATATTCCTTTGATTCTCACTACTAACTTTTTTGAAATGTCTTCCGAAAAATAACTTAGATTTGTAGAATTGTACTTACCTTTTTGGTTAAATGTATTTTCTGACAATTTCGATGAAAATTAAAGTTTAAAATGTCAATCTTGTGTGATAATTTATCACTATTAGTTTGTTATTTTTGTAGTTTGTTTTATTTTCATGCATGTTTTATTTTAATTTTTTTTAAATAAACTGGTATAATTTTCTGATTTAATTGAGTAGAAGATAGCACATGTATCAGTTAGATTGTTGTACCAGTGGTATTTCAATTCTCTAATTTAATTTAGGTAGAATACATAGGGTACCAGTAATACTGTAATTTTTACCAATAAAATTGTGTATCATTGGTACTTTAATTATCTTATCTCATTTTCACGAGAAACAAAATGATGTAATGGTTTCACACAAGATCAATACAAATTGTCTAGGAGCTTGTTTGATGCAAAAACAAAAAAAAATAGTAATTTTTGTCATTCTACTGCTACTAGCCTACTAATAGGAAAACAAAATATATTTTATTCTACAACATTTAATAATAGGTAATTTTATTTGGAAATGGATTGAATTACAAGAACTCATATCACCATATAAACTAGGCTCCTGGTTGAGGATCAAATTGGTTGGAATTTGGAGAGATTATAAAATATGGATATGATATGGTCTGGAAGGCAAAAATCCATCATAAAAAGAACCTACTGATAAAAGAAAAGAGTTGTTTGGAAAAATGCAGCTATGCCCGTAAAATAGTTTTAATCCTTTTTACCTATGCCACGTCATCAACATCATAATCTATCCAATTCAATTATCCATCCTTAATTATTATGATGGGAAGATTCATATCTTCTCATGTTCTTTACCTTCATTTAAAAGATATCTTATGTTTGCATTTCTCTGCATTATTTTTTATAAGTTTAATAATGTTATTTTTATTATAAATAGATTTTGAAGTTCCAAAAAATTCAAAATCTATTAGTAAAGTACTTAATAAATAGTAAAAAAACAAAAAAAAAAAAATATAATTTGATTTGCAAGCACATTTTAATATATTCATCATGTTGAACGGTTTGAATCGACTGTTTGGACTTTGAAAATTTTAAAAATGTAGAGTGTAATTCGGTATCACTAAAAAAAAGATAAGTGGATCCTCCTCTTATAAAATTTAATATTATAAAATAAAGGTTATTATTTTCGGAGCGAAACCTGAAGAACGGTCCTAGTTATAATAACTAGAAATTATAAAGTTAACTGTAATGTAGAGTAAGGCTAGGGTGTTATGGGTTGCATAGATGATTACGGTGTTACGGCTTAATATTTGAGTTTTTAAAATTCTAACGGTCGATTCGAATCATTTATCTTGTTCTCCATATTAATATGTGTTTGGGGACCAAATTTTATATTTTTTGAAAATTTTTTACTATTATTTTAGATAGTTAGAAAATCAAATATTTGAATGGTGCAGAATTTTTTAGATCAAGTGATTTTCTACCTATCTAAAAAAATAGTAAAAAATTTTCAAAAAATATAAAATTTGGTCTCCAAACACATATTAAAATGGAGAACAAGATGAACGGTTCGGATCGACCATTAAAATTTTAAAAAGTTAAATATTAAGCTGTAGCACCGTAGCTCTCTATGCAACCATAGCACCCTAGCCTTACTCCTGTAATGTAATGTAATGCATACATTTATTAGCCAGTATAGACATCCTTTCTATTATACTGATAGACTTTCTGATCCACTGCATACCAGCAGAAAATAGTGATGGATATAAATTATCTAACTAATTAAAACTCTTTTAATCTGATGGTTCAAAATAAGTAAAGATCCATTCATAATTAATTAGTCAAGGATGTTCAATGCAAATTGTCTTATTTTAACCGAGATATAAAAGTTGGCTTATTCGTGATTCTGCTACAAAGTATTAATTTCATGTAATTAAGAGAGAGAGAGCATAGTCACACAATTCACATTTAATTCGCGAATTATTCGCGTTTTATTTGTTTTTTTGACGTTTTCGAACCGAATTCTGAATAAAACGCAAAAAATGTATAATTCATTTTATTCGCGAATAAAATGCAACTCACAAATTATTCTCGAGAAAAACGCAAAAAAAAAAAAGAGTTTTTCTTTTCTTTTGGGACTTTTTTTTTTCCTCCTTTATTTTACCGAATTATTTCTGAATTATATTCGAATTATACTCGAATTATTTATTTTTTACCCCACTAAACCGAATCCGAACTATTCGTTTATCACTATAGTTGTAATGAGCGAGTTGAGGTCGTGAGTTTAATGAGTCAACCAACTGAATTTAATTCTGAAAGTAGATTAAGAGTATGTTTAGAAAAAAATTCTGAAAAGTAGATTATAAAAGTTTAATAATATTTATGCTATCTTAAAGTACTGAACCTGTATAATACTACTGATCACACAAAATTTTCTATATTATCACAATGGGTTTGTGGGTCTCACAATAGGCATGATTTGCCTTTTAGCTGAGACTCATTTTAGTCTCATGATAATACAATTTTTGTGATATATATTGATCTAACAGAAAAGGCATGTTTTTTGTGATTTTGTGCTAACTTTTAAATTAGTTTCATTATATATGCAGATAAATTAAGGTCGACACTATAATAGAATAGGAGTGTGTGTGTATATATATATATTCACTATATCAATGCAAAACCTCTTCTCTATCTTAGTGTCTTCAAATTGACAATGTCTCCATTTATCTCTTACAATTGAGTCTCATAAAAGTAGGATATAAATCTTCAAAATATTGGAGGAAACTAATGGAACCTTAGCTTTACAAATTAGAACATTTAATTTGAACTTGAAATTTATGTCACTGTGCACATTCCAATTTGATCATATTCTTTTAGTTCTCACTACGAATTCATTGCAGCTCAGATATGTCAAAATATGGCTTCACTAGGAAGAAAACTGAAGGTTAAAATGCCAGTTTATTCGGAAAACAATTGAGACACAAAGGCAGGAAGAAAACTGAAGGAAAAGATTGTGTATTAGAAATTTCAAGATCTTGAAATAATAAAAGAAGATAGAAATTCAAATGCATATAATGTAAATAAATTTCAAATAATGTCAATATATGATAAAGAGGAAGCTTTTTTGCAACAAAGAGCAAAATTACAGTCATTTTAACATGGACATGTAAATACTAAAAAAAAATCATTCTACATCTAATAATAGAAAAAAAGAAAAATTATATTTTATTGTACAAATTCTAATAATACTTCTGATATGTCTTGTATAATGTAGTTAGTATGCGTTTACTTACAAAATGGATTGAATTACATGAACTCTTATCATTTTATACAATTAGGTTCCTAATTGGGAATCAAATTGTATGGTGATGGAATACTTCAGGAATTTTAATTGTACACTCATTTTACATTTGGTTGGAAATTGGAATATGAAGTACCTGTTCGGCTGGTCGGATTAAACCTCCTTACAGGTCCTTAAGCTCTTAATCCAGCCAAACACAAGTTCCTTAAACAGGATTAAAGTATCTCCTTAGCGTCAATTCTTAATCCAGGGGTGATGCCCTTATAAAATTGTGCTCTTGAGCACCACCGAATTGTTTTTTTTTTTTTACCCTTCTTCTTCCTTTTTGGTGCACACAATCCAATGAAGAAGAAAACAAAAACTCTCATTTTTGCAGCTGGAATAATCGTTGAATGTCCAATAAACTTGCAAAATCGAAAGTATAGAAAGCTTGAGCATGAAATGCTCTTTCTATTGAGATGCCTCATGACATATTTCCATTCTTTTGTTCTCATTTTGATTTTCTTTGTGAATATAATAGTTCCATGATTTTCTTTCCTTCTCATTTTGAATCTCTCGAGACCCTGGTTGTGATTTTCTCTTTGAACCTGCCTATTAGTTTTAAGCTGAAGAGAAAATATATATGTCACTAAAATTTGAGCTTTTCCACCCAATAAACTATTTTCTTTCCATTGCCATTGTTAGAAACTTTTTCTCATCCTCTATGAGGCTTACATCAAAATGCCTTACACCTAGCACATGGATAATTCATCAAATTCTTGTAACGCATGGTTCATCTTCATTTCTAAATGTGCATCGAGTTCTTCTTAGTAGAAGATAATTGGACTTGACTAGGCGAAAGAACAGTTAGCCATGGTTATATTTCAACCCTTTTATCCATGATTTTCTCTTTCTTTTTTTCTTTTTACTGGTAACCTTTTTGTTCCTCTTTTCTTTCTTTCTACTGGTACACATGCAGTCAGTACAAACTACCAACTAAAAAAATATACAGTTATATTGCAATATTTTAACAGTACGTCTGACGCTTGTTTAATATAAAATTTGTAATTGAATACAATATACGGTGTGTTATTATTAATTGCAATCTAAATCAGTTATATTACAATTAGTTATATAAATCTTTATTATATAACAACAAATAATGCAATGGGTAATTTGGTCTTTTATACACATTTGACACTGAAAATATTTTTTATGCATTTTAATCTTGTATCTTTAATCCAATGTCTCACTGAATACAAGCTCCTTATCTAAGATTAAAATCTTAAGCCTCACATGCTTAATCCGCGTTGCCGAAGAGCCCCAAGGGATTATAAATCATGAAGGCAAAATTTCCTTCTAATTTTTTTTTTTTTGAGTTGATCAAGAAAAGAGAAGTATTAACATGAAATAAATATTTTATCTGTACTTCTAATATTCATTGAAATAAAAGTTTTGAGACGATATTAGCAATCGAACCTACTGATCTAGCTGCCCCTGAATTAGCTCAAAAGTGATTTAAGTAACAAAACAAACAGTGTAAAAACCACGGGTTAATTTCATTGAGGTTAGAGGTGACATCTGGACTCCAAAATCTACATTTAGGGGTGTCAATGGTACCTTTTTAGCTGTTTATCCACTCGTATCGTATTCGACAAGGCAAGTTTGAGTAATTTTTTTTTCGTTAGTTTATTGGGTATAGATATGAATATTTTTTTATTTTTTGTTAACTAAATAAGTAAGAGTATGAGTAATGACTATTTCGTACCTGCCTTATAGGATAATAATAAAATCTAATTATATATTAAATTCAATTTTCAAACACCTAAATATATATTTTGTGTTTTTAAACTTTCTTTTTTGATAAAAAAATAATTTAGTTGAAATTGATTGTACATTTATTTTTATTTTTATTAGAAATGCAATTATATATGTATGAAATAAATAAGTTTTTGATGTTTAATTTGTAAAATAAAATAAATTATTATATAGTATTATTCATTATTCATCCGCTACCATTTTGTTACCTAATAATATTAACGGATAAGGGTAGGGTAGGATAAAATTAATTTTTAATGAGGATGGATAGAGTATGAATAAAGTCAATTTTAATAGGTATAGAGTGGAAAAAACGTACCGTGCCGTGACCAAGTGAACAGTGACCCGTGCCATGACCAAAATATCAAGGGGTGGTCACGGCGTGACTCGCGTGTCGTGTCCAAACGTAACTGGTCACGTTTCTCACGTTTAACTATTTTTTCATAATTTAAGTTAGTTTTTTCAAGATTCACCATTTTATTAAGACCTAACTGTCTTAATTACACGTGACTCGCGTGATTACGTGCTATGATCGGATCTTTCGTGTGCCGTGTGGTGACCAAAATGTCAAGAGGTGATCACGGCACGCGACACGCGAGTCACAGTACGGTACAGTAACACGTACCGTGCCGTTCCGTGACAGAACTGGCTTCGCCGTGCCATTTTTCCCACACTACAATATGAATATAAAAATGCCTCCACTCCATCTGTACCGTATCATTGACACCCCTATCTACACTTGAATTAAACCTATGCCACGTCATCAACATCCATCCAAATATATTATAATTATTATGATCGGAGGATATATATGATCATATCTTCTCATGCTTTTTGTCTCCCTTCATTAAAGATAGAACATATATTTGTATTCTCTACATGAATTTATATATAATTAATCATATTATTTTTATATTATACATAATTTTAAATACTCGAATTAATTTCGTATAGAATTAAGTGGTAAAAAATATTCAAAATATAAATACACTAAAATTAATTTATAACTTTCTAATTTTAACTGCTTTACTTTATACTAAATTAATTCGAAAGCTTAAATTTTTTGCATGTCAGCGTATCAATCATAAAATATATGAGTTATAACAGTTCAAATTCATCATTTAAAATCAATCCGATAAATTTTAAAATTAAGTTTACAAATTTCTTTAATGAATTTAAGAACACCGTAGTTCTACTCCTATAAGTAATGCGCATTCAGGTATTAAATGAAGCACCTCATAGGAATTTCATCCAGCATATCGTAATCAGTCAAATTATCAGAGGTCCAGATTTCAGATAAAGTAACCCCAATTTTTTAGTTTTGATCCAGACCGTCCGATCTGCTCTAACACGAATATTAAAGGACCCCGTGCATACTAGTACGGGCCGAATTGGCACCATATCTGATCGGACGGTCAAAATCAAAACTAAAAAATTGGGCTACTTTAGGGGATGCATACTCAGTTCAGGCGAATGCGTATCCTCTGCATTAACTCGAAAAAGAATCTTTTGAGTTAATGAATCTCAGCCGTCTAATTTTAAACGGAATCTATCCGGTTTCTGTCTATATTATAGAGATCATTTAATATTAATGCAGATTTAATCGGTACAAATCTTAAAACATATTGAATGGTCGAGATGCATTAACTCAAAAGATTCTCTTTTGTGTTAATGCAGAGGATATGAATTACAGTTCAGGCTGGATCTATGAACTTCAACAATACAGGAAAATTAATTGAAAAGACTGGGGAAAGCTTTGTGATTGGAATTTTCGATTTCGTAAGGCAATAAAACAATAAAATTCAACAGCAAACAATGGCCTGAAATCGTATTTCTAAATTGGTTAGATTAAAGATGGTTGGTTAAAGTTTTTTCTTTCTTTTTTCTTTTTGCTTTAAAATTTGTGCATACTTCATAGCTCGAATGTACATGATTCATCATTTTTCATGCCTAAAATTGTACCTAAGCGATTTGCCTCGGATGAGCAAAATTATTACCCTAAATTAAAAGGGTATTTTTGGAAATTCTAATAAAATTATGTTTGGCTATCATACACTTAACCTGAATAATACCAGTGACCACGTGTTTGCTCTTTGTTTCACAATGTAGGGGCTGTAGGTCTCACAACTGGATGATTTTTTTCCTTTCAGTTGAGACTCATTTTGCTCTCATGATTAATTTTTCGGTTTTTTAAGATGTGTTGATCTAACAGACAGAATCATGTTATGTGTGCTTGCTTTTATTATAGTTTTCTTATATATTTAAGGTGGCAAGCATCGAATTCCAGTCTGTTATCAGTGCAAATATCTTCTCCGTTTTAGTGTGTTGAAATTGATTATATGTTGATTAGATAACAGTCTCCATTAATCTACTATAATGTGTTAATAATTGAGTTACATAAAATTCAAATATAATTATTTAAAATATTGGAGGGAACTAATGACCGTATTCGTGAACCGACAATTCACATAATTTAATTAGAGCTTTGTCTTTGATTCTAATATTTATAAAAATCAAAGTTATATGACAAATATTAGCAATCAAACTTACTGGCAAAAGAGAGGTACTCATCGGGAAAAGAAGAAATGCAGTTGTCTAACAACAGCATCCAATACGAACCGTTCTATTTTAATCATTGCCCTGTTTTTAATCGTGAGATATGTAAAACCTTGTATTTATTAATGTTTCTGATACAAGCTGTTTCATGTTTCATTTAAGAGAGAATTTCAGAGTGATGATTTTTTTTTTTTCTTTCAAAAAGTGTCATTTTGTAGTTTGTGAACTCATTTATGAATGAGAAAGTCTCTTATCCATATATATGCTCTTTGCATTCAAGTTCTGAACATTTTAACAAATATCTTTGATGAAATCTTCATGCTGGTGCATTTAGTGCACCACGACTTTTTAACAGTTCCAAGTTATTACTGTTGTTTTCTCATCAGTATTTGCCAGTTACAGAAGCTAAATAAACCATAGCCTGATTAAAAATTTAATAAAAAAAACAACAAATAGACATGAAGAAGTAACAAGAAAAAGAAAACAAAGTGAAGAGTAGAGCAAAATTGTGATACTATCAAGTCACAAAATTGTGAAAGTACAGCAAAGATTTAACATTAACATCACTGATCCAAGCTTTTTCCCAACTTCTTTCTCAAGCCCTTTAAAGGTCCGTCACTCACAACTGTGCCCCAACTTTGCTCTTCTCCCTCTTCCCCCTCCACTTCCTCGCAAGTGCAGTTACCGACGTTCAAATTGGTACTGCACATCAAACACACTCCCTTGCAATTCGGGCTACAGAGAACATCCATGTTTACTTCAAGATGAATCATGTCACGGATATGTTTCGAAAGATCTATCTCTTTCTCTCCAGGCGGGAAGTAAAACCGGTCATCCCACTCTATGTCCTGGTCTTCATCTTTACCTCGATATGCACCTTTCTCTTCAAACATGGTTTTGTTTGACTGGGCTTCGTCAAACAACTCTTCAACAGTGTCCAGGTTGTCGTCAGGATCCCCTATTGGTTCTTCACTTAGTAAGATTGAGAAATTTAAGTACAAACACTGGGCAGCAGGTCCAAGACAACTGATAGAGAAAATAAATATAAACTTCATGTAAGTACTATATCATTGCATTATAGTTAAACATGGCAACACCACTAAGACCAGCCTTTCATACAGATTTGTGTTTCTCCCTTTTCCTCTTTTTCTCTATTAAATTTTACAATGTCGTCCTCCTTTCCTCACAAGGCAGGATTTGATTGCAACATTTGATTGCAATTTTATTCAAGTTAAGCAAATTGATAATTGTGAAAAATACCAACATAAAACTATTTCACATGCTAACTTGCTAAATTGATAGTTAGGCTTCAGATTTCAGATTACTAACTTGTGGCAATCAAGTGCGATGACAGTGCGGAGAATTCCATCAAGCCTAATTCGACCTTTCCTTCTCGTTACATCTATTGACAGAGCAACAGGTGTATCCACATCGTCTAATTTGTCATCTTCGTCTTCATCATCAATAGATGCATTAGAATGATCCTCATTATCATACTCTACAGAAACCTCTGCATCTTTCAACTCGTCGTATGATAGGGACACTGGGTTGCCGTTCTTGTCTACACCTGAAAAACAATTACCATATATGTTTCATCCAAGCATTATAACACCTTATTATCCAGGTTCCATAAGGTGTGTACCAAGACTGGTCAGTACCATAGTCACAAGATTCGCAAATTAAACCCGAATAATTTATTTTTTTGGTGATCCCGAACAGAAAGCAGAATTATTCGGTTGACCAAACTTTGACTTAATTAAACCCAAATAATTCCCATAACATTTTTTTTTGGTTTTTTTTTTTTTCCTCTCTTGCAGGACTGAGATCTTTGGTCCGGATAATTCCAAATCATTCCCAAATTATACCTGAATTATTCCCGAATCACGAATTTTTGACCTCGCCGAACCAAACCCGAATAATTCATTTGTCACTATGGTCAGTACCAACTGGACACCAATTTATTTCCAGAATTATATAATAATAAAAAATAAAAAATCAGACTGGTTTCCTACTTTACTATAATACCAGACCACTCAAATTCAGTAACAGTGATGGTACCATGTAACATTTTAAGTTCTATCTGACCAAAATATACTAGCTAATACCCAAAAAAAGCTTCAATTAGTCTCAGTGTTGTTGCAATTAAAACACTCACCTCTAATCGCTACATCCTCTTCCTGTTCATTCAATTCCCCACTAGAATCCTCGTCTTCGTCCTCATCTTCTTCCTCGTCATCTTCGTCCTCATCCTCATCATCTTCATCTTCATCTTCTTCATCATCAGAGGAGGGCCATTTTAAGTCATCAGGAAGCTTGAGACCCATCTCAGCAGCTCGATCGGCTGACACGCGAGATGAGTACCACCCAAGGATAAGCCTGTGCAAAGATGTACAGTACTCGATATGTGACACGGATGAATCCCTCTTGTACACAATGGCGCCTTTCCAAAGTTCTAGGTCGAGGAAACTCTCGTATTCTTCACTTTTTATCGAGATTGGTATGTCGTACGTGGCGCGAGGCGGCGGGAGAAGAGGAGGCGAAGGGGATAGAGGGGTGAAGTTGTGGAGACGGAGAGGGAAGAAGGGTTTGGAGGTGAGAGAAAGGCGGAGAAGAGAGAAAGAAGCGAGCTTGGTAGTGGTACGGGGGAGGTGAGGAGGGGAGGCAGGGAAGATAGTGCTTGGATTAGAAGAGAGGAGAGCCATTTTCTCTCCCTACGGGCTACGGGGGTGTGATTTTCAGTGAGAACGAAGATAAGAAGGGTTTTTCTGTAACTTTGATATATTCGGGAATATTTCCTCTGGGGATTCAGATTCAGTAGTGCTCTACTGCATAGAACGTCTATGGGAAATCTGTACCGTCCGTTGTAACTTTTATAACTTGCACGAATCTTAAATTACAAATGAGTATTCTACTGCAAAGATTGTCTTTTCATATCACAGTTATTAATATATGTTTTTATATTTAATAATTATAAAAAAATAATAGTTTTTTTTTATTCGGTATTTATACGGGTATTGGATCCAGTTCAATTATAGATTAGATAATTAAATCAAACTCATATTCTATCCATTACTGTATCGGTTTCAGTTTGAATCTGAATCGGATATTACATTATCAATTTTGTAACTGTATTCATAATTTAATCGGTTATATTTTTTTAAACTATATCCTATCCAAATTAAATTAATTGAATCGGGTTAATTCCAATTCAGATTCAGTTTCGTTCCGAATCAGATCCAAGTAATTGGATAAAAATAACACATCAACTTGATATTTGTGCCACTTTTGGCCTAACAAAAATTCTTGATATTTCAGTCAAAAAATTGTGTGCCATTTACAAAAAACCCAAAAAAAAACAAATGAGACTGCAGAACCATTTGGAAGCCTAGACAGATATATGGCGGCCTTCAATCTTTGCGGCTGCAGAATAACTTAGCGACTTGGGTTTTTTTTTTTAATTCCCTAGAATTTAGAGGGATTTTTTTTTTTTTTTTGTGATTAGAGTATAAATAAAAATTTCGGCCTCGCAGGCTTCCTTTTCCATTCTGAACATATTTTTTTATTAAAAGCCCCTAGGCACCATTTTGAACATACCAAGGGTTAATGCGCGAATCTCCACTCTCTCCTAACTCGAGCTCAAAACTCTCAGTCGGAAGTCGAAATTTAAAACTAGAGAGCGGCTTCAAGGGACCAGACCAAGCCGGGAAGAAGAGAGAGAGAATGAGAAACTCAGAAGAGGAGAGGTTACAGGAGCAGCCGAGCAACGGAGCAAGCCCGCTGCTTTGGTGATTCCTAGGCTCCATTCCTCTCAAGTCGCCCAGGTTCTACTTCTCTCCAGTCCTCTTTCCTCTAATTGCTCTATGTCGTTTCTCAGGTTTTTTTGCGGGGTTTGCTCGTACGAAGTGTTATTATACTTGAACAAAAATAATTTGTGGAATTTGGATTGCTGGCTTACTGAAATCTACAAGCTTTTATCACTAGGTTATCATTTTTAATATTTTCTGAACAAGGAAAAATAGATATAATTGACCAAGTGAAATTTCATACTTTATTCCTAAATTGGAATGCTTTTGGAAGAACTCATGTTTTGGTGCCCCACAATATGCAATGATTTGGCAATCAAGCCTCAATTCAATTGATATTCGCTTAATTATTGAGATTCGACCCCAATTTCGCCTTGATCTAAACCAATGCAACTTGAATATGCCTGCAATTTTGCTACTAGATAAACAAAAGGACAAGAAAAGAAAACTAAAACCAACAAGGTTTTTGGTTGCAATCACTAAGATTTTTCGATCAATTTTTAGATTCGTATGCTTACTACTCATCACAGATGATAATTATCGTCTATATCCTATAGTTGTCTGCTTCCTTCTTCTTCTTCTTCTTTTTTTTTTCTTTTTTTTGTTGTTGTTGTTGTTGTGAAGCAGATTTATTTTGTTCCAGTTTCTGATCAACTGCTGCATAGAAATTTAAAGTTAATTTACCGTCATTATACACTTAATGACCAAAAAGGCCAAGATATGAAAACCAAAGTTGATTATGGTAATACTTGCAGAGAGAAATAAAAGCGAAATCCTCAATGCAATGTACTTTACCCTTAATCAGACATCACCTATGCATTTAATCTTTATTAGCCAAACTTACCTTCAATTAAAGCTAAATTCTCAATTTAATGTACTTCAGCCTTGATCAGACACCATCTAATGCATTCAATATTTCAATCCCAATTAAGTTGGCAAAAAGAGCCAATAGAAATAATAACCAAAGTACAGTAAGGTAATACCGCTACCTGCTTTAGTCCACTCACCAAAGTACAGTATGTTAATACTTTCCACATCAACAAAAAAGAACAAGTATTAAGAAAAAGGAGGAAAACTTCTTCTTACCTATTTGTTTGTCTCATAGCAAGAGAGGAAGGAGAAGGGAGGTAGGATGCCATTGCAGCACTTCAGCATGAGAAGCGGCGGTGGCGGTTCCTTCATTGGTGCATCACTGCATGATCTAAATACAGTAGATGCACAGCAAGGAGGAGAGATGGAAGGGATGAGCGACATTGATCGTGAAGCCGTCACTGAAGATAGCTTGGAAAATGGCGATGACTCAAATTCTGTGTCTGTGGTATGTTTTACTTTGTTTGTTTACCTTTTTTTTTGTCCTTTTAGGAGGTGATCGTAGCAGGCATCCCTTTTTGGAAATAGATTCATCTTTCAGGTTTAAAAAGTTATTCATTAGAAGTTCTTATTTCTTTTCTATTTTGAAAGTAATTTGTTATTTTCCCTAAACCTTTTAGTAAATGAGTATTTTTCCCTAAAGTGGTAAAGAAAAAGTAAAAATAACTTCTTTTTATTCTAAAATTAGATCAGTACTTTATTAAATCAAATCATGTACTATTTTTCTTCCAAAATTCAGACTCTAATCAAGCTTCTGGGGTTAAGAAAGTGGGGTTCTATGGGTACAAGATGGCGTGGAGATGATGATTTGTCCATTTTTTCCTTATCTCCATTTTTTTTTTGTATGTTTGGCTTCTCATGACTCTCTTTTATCTAATAAGGTGATAATATTCAGTTTCATGCATTAATAGAGCATAGCAATTAACCTATCCTCCTTTATGTCCATTATTTACGTGAACTTCTATTAATAAAAGTAAGGCAGGGTCAAGTTTGGGTCAGGTCACAGTCATTTAAGGGGGTAAGGTAAAAGAGAATTTTCTTTGTCATTGGCGCCTTCCACTTTGAAAATAGCTGGTGAACTCGTGAGTCTATCCCTATTTAATATTCCGTTCCACCCAGTCATGTCGTGCACTTTTATGCCACCTGTTAGAAGCAATTGCACCAAGAATTTCAACATGTCTGGTATATTGGTGTATACTGGTTTGTCCTGGTAATGGACCCAGATTGTAACTTGTAAGTAGTTTACTTTGCTTAAAAGTGAAATAGCATTAGCACTTTTTTGTTTCGTCTGGGATTTTGAACATTGGTAGATATTGAAAGCCTAATTGAGCATTGCACTGTACATATGACTCAAATTACACTGCAAATAAGCCAAGTAATCCCCTCCCCCCCAAAGAGAATTTTCTTGGAGATTAAACCAGCATGGCTTCAAGTATTTAGCCATAATATGCCAGTATAACACCAGTATTGGTCCCAAGTGGCATTGTAATTCTTGATTTTGATCGGTTGATACATAAGGGAGCTTGCATTTCTAGAATGGGATTCCTGCAAAATTGTATGTTGCCCATGCTTGCTGATTTAAGAAAAGAAATAAAATGTAGCAAATTGTGGTTTCTCATTTGCCTCTGTTAACTGTAGGATTGCATACATGAATCATACAGAAATTCATTAACACTTCATGGCATGGCTGTTGAAGAAGAGCGCTCGGTGCTTGACAACAATAGTAGACCGTCTTCCCCTTCTTATAATATCCTTTTGTCCCAAGGTAATTACATTTCATTCCTTAATTATAAACTATTATGCTGCATATCATGAGCGAACCCGAACTGCACTTTCGACTTCCTTTGTGGCCCACAACTGAATAAGAATGCTAAATTGCTATTCAGTTGTGATTTGTGAACATAGGCATCAATTTGATTTGATTTGATTAATCTTTTTGGCTAGAAGTTAGTGATAAAGCTGAATTAGGCTTTGACTACAGTACCCAGCCTCAGTTTTATCCAATTTTCAGTTAAACTGTCAGTCACTTGAATATTTTGACCAGAACTCCATTTTTCTACAATGCCAGCTGAACTTGTATGATGTGTCTAAGCATCTTTCAATCCTTTTTAGCATGATTTATTTCAATTTACAATACCTTAGTTTAACCTGAGTTAGCTGCATGTTACTCTCAATTATACACAAGCACCAACCCAAAAAGGAAAAAAAAAAAAAAAAAAGCTGCAGCCTTTCACTTCTTAGCATGGTACATGACTTCTGTTGTATTTCGTGCAGATGTATTACCCATTGAGAATGTTCGAGCTAGGTTCTTAGACTTGATAGTTGATCACTTCATTAACCAACATTTGATTGAGGTGGGTGACTCGCATGAAATTGGTTATAGGGCCCATGAAAAGGCCAATAAAAGAAAGCTACGTGAAGCTCGGTATGAGGGTGACCCGCGGGTAGCCTTGCCTCTGATGTACATTGCTAACCTATATGAGAATTTAGTAAATGACATCAATACTCGTCTTAGGGCATTGAATGTAACTCGGGAGGCAACTATTGGGGTTGCCCTTGAGGCAGCTGGCGGTTTATACAGGAAGCTCGTCAGTAAGTTCCCCAAAAAAGGTAAGTTTGCTGTGTTTTTTTTCTGTTTTGCTTTTATTTACGGTGAAATGCAGTTGGATCAAAGTTCTGTCCAATTGCTAAAATGAAGTCTTAAAAATGTAGCAGGACCAGAACTCTAAACTGAAAAATATTTAAAAAGAATATTGCATATTTCTACCTCTATTTTGTTTGTCTGTAACTTTCCATCTGCGGAACTTTAGAACATCATGCAGACCCATCAATAAAACCTACAGTATGTATCTCTGCAAAACACATGAAATGCTAGTTTGTTCCACCTTTTTAGTTGATATATTTAAACTACATACAAAAGAGAAGCAATGAGAAAGAAGAGTTACATTGTGCGTCTTTTTAAGAAAATGGTCAAAAAATTTATCTAGGATATTTTCCTGTTCTGTATGCCTTATGCTTTATAGGGGCATGCAAGTTTATCAAATTTTGTACTAATGAAAGTGTAAACATGAATTGGCTTTTTTTATTTGTATTTGGCTATTGATATATTATAATTTCTGTCATGCTTTGGTGTTGTAGGCCCAATAAGCTTTAGGAGAAGAGAGCTTGCAACTTCTCATTCAACACGAAACCGCTTCCCAGAGCTGGTGGTGCAAGAAGAGAAGCGGGTCCGATTTGTGGTGATAAATGGGTTGGATGTTGTTGAGAAACCAACCACCATGTCGATGGAAGATGCTGAGTGGTAGGTTTAAATATGGAATGATTTTGCCCGCCTACCACTGATGAGTTCAATTTTGTAAGCTTAAGGAGAAGAATCAAGTTGAGCATTAAATTGTGGGTTAACTGTCAGTTTGAGATTGATATGAAGTGATTCGTTTGTACTTGTTTTAAAACTTTTGTGGCATTTTGTCACTTTCTTGGCTAAAGTTTTTCTTTGATAGTTTCATGGTACTTGCAAATGGCCCAAAATTTGTCAGTGATACTTGCGAGAATGAGAGTGGTTTACATTATTTTCAAATACCGTAAAACATTGGGCTTAATTTGGAAGTATGCTTTTGACATACTATATTATATTATTCATTCTATTTTTAGGTTCAAACGCTTGACAGGTCGATGTGAGGTAGCTGTAACCACAAGAGATTACAAGTACTATTCACCACGGCATAAGCATCGGCGGTCCCTGTCTCAACCTCTACTTAACATCCATGAATCAGCAGTATGATATACTTCTCAGTAGTATACTAATATTAAATTCTTGAAGGGTATTTTTACTTGTTCCTTTTATTCTCTGTTTGTTTATATGATTACATATTTCCAGGCCTTCTCTGGAAGTGATAGTTCTCCACTTGTGGGTAGCTCTTCTGAATACCAACCAAATAATGAAGTAAGACCCATGTTACATTTTACGTTGCAAATTTCATTTTCTTGTGAGCACCATATGAACCTTCTATTTGTGCATTAACCCTTGGCAAAACGTGCGAATTGTTTTCTGTTAACTTGATTTTTTAGTTGATGGTAATTATAGGATAGTACTTATGCAGGTATTATACAAGGGGTTGGCTAAGGTTCCATTTTAATTGCTGTTATCTATCTAGTGACTGATTCTTGTTCTTTAAGTTAAAAAAAATAAAAAAAGATTATTCAATTTGTTCACTTCACATGATTATTTCTCTATTTTTAGTTGCAAAATGATCATCTACCAGAGTCGAAACAGCAACAGCAACAGTACCACCTGGTGCACCATTTGCAGCCCCAAATGCCTCCCCATAACCAGCAGTACATGACCACACAATACCCATGCACGCCTGTCTCACCTGACAGTGGGGCCAACCAGCACCAGCCGCATGGAGTCAGTAACTTGGCCCCACACTTAGCTTGTGTGCAATTGTCAAGCATAGCTCATCTCCCTGGCCGTTTGCTTCATGTGGTATTTTTGTTTCTTTGTTCTTTCTTTATGAATTAACAAGAAAAGAAAAAGGATTTCCCTGTCAAATAATAATTTCATTCTACTGATAGAAAAAAAACAATAGATAGTGGTATAGTATGCACATCACTGTTTTATAAAAATTATTAGGTCCATAGCCAAAAGGCATCATTTATGCCCATATCCTTTCATTAAGAAATGTCATGCATGCTGACTAAGATATGGGAAACAACTCATGTACCCCCCTCCTGTATTTCTTTATCATTTATGTCACCATAAATAGTTATGGATGTTTTTTTGGAAACCAATGTGATGCTTACAGTAATGTGTGAATACAAAACTTATTTCTTTATTTGGGCTATCAATAATAGTTTGTCTTTTCAGGACAAGTGAAATTGCTTCTAAATTTAGCAAAATATAGCTGGTGATGTGTCTAAATGCAAATGAATAAGAAAAAACTGCAAATTTGTATAATTATTCGATTGTAGGAACAGTCAAAATGCACCCACATTTTCTGGGCTAAATGATTGTTTCTGTGTGCAGCCTACAAACCCTGCGAAATTCTGTGATGAATGTGGGTCCCCCTATTTGAGAGAGACTTCTAAATTTTGCTCAGAATGCGGCACCAAGAGGTTTGGGATATAACAACTCACTATCCCTTGACAGTTTTCGTTGCACCAAAGCAGCAGCTATTTTTCTTTTTGATTGCAGAGACATGTTTGCCAAGGTAAAAGCAAAAACAAATAGAAAACAGTTAATTTGGTATACAAAGAAAATCAGTGCGGTTTTAATATTATGTTGCTGTGTTGTTTTCTCTAGGGTTCTCATTCTTGTAGTAGTTTGTGCAGAATTTGCTCATTTTGAATTTTCGGTACTAAATGAAGTAGCAAAATGGTGAATATATATCTTCTAATATTATATTCTTATGATGGTTTACTCGAATAAAGATCCTTTTGTGTATAATTTAAAGCACTTGAGTGTTTATTTCGTACATCTACAATTCAATTCAGCTTTCGGCTTTCCTGTCACTATCTATGTTTATTTGGACAACCGGCTCCTCTCCGTTTCCATTTACTGGAGACATCCCTTCAAACCAGGAGCATGTCAGAAAAAATAAAAAATTGAACACCAAAGATGAGATCTCAATTACAGTTGGAATGGAGAAAATCAAACCACATCGAATTAAGATAAAATGAATAAGAAAGTAACAAAAAAACTGCCTGATTCCTTCCCTGGATTTCTGGATTGCAATACGGAGTTGTTAACAACAAAATCAAGCAAAACAAAAAAACAAAAAAAAAGGATAATTGTACAACCAAACAAAAACAAACTACAGCTAAAAGCAAAAAATAATTCCAGCTGGTAGTAATTGGTGAACACGATCAGTTGTGGATGTTGCCATCAAATCTTTTTCGATACTTGCTCCGCCAGCTTTTAATTTTCTAGTAGAAAAAAACAATATATTTTTGACTTATTTATGTTCTAGTATAATTGCAATATGGTCCTCAAGATTTAAACTAATTGCTTAATTAAATTTGTTTCGACATGAATTTGTCGATGCTAAATGCATGGTGTTTAAATTTTGCATAAAACTGAAAAAAAAAAATGAGCTCTTTTGAATTGGCAAGATAAATGTAGAATGAAGATTTTTTTTTTTTTTGTTAAATAGAATCAAATTTAAATATTTCAATCAAATAAGTACTCTAGATTTAGATTTTACAAAAAATAGCTCCACCATGGATCGGTGGAGGCAATTTACTATGCATGCAGTAAGCTTAGCGAAACAAATGTATTTCTGCCTCCACCGATCCACAAGATCGATCGATTGAGCTGTTTTTCATAAAAATCAAATTCAATGTACTTGTTTTATTGAAATACTTATATTGGGTGCTATTTAAAAAAAAAAAAAATCTAGAATGAAGGGAACGCCGAGAAGTGAAATAATTCTTCCATATTTTAGGGACTAAAGTGGTAATTCATTCCATTAGCAAGTACGAGTTGGCAACTGCTTTCCTGGCAAACTGGCCCACTTCATTTCATTTCAATGGGGAAAGCAAGCAGCCAAAGGATTATTTGCAAATTTACCCTGCAAAAATTTGAAAAATCCATACAAAGTTACTTTTGAAGATAAATAATGATAAGGACCAATTTAAAAAGAAAAAGTATGCCTATAATTTTTAAAAAGAAAAAATCAATACGAATTACAAAGGTACTTCTGAACATAAATAATGATAAGGACCAATTTAAAAATAAAAAGTCATTGTATAGACGACATCGACATTTAGAATAGTTTATAAAAACTATAATAGTTACAAGTCTTCAAAGAAAAAAATAGTATGTCTATAGGCATGTTATAACTTATAAGTTATAACACCATAATTAAATGTAGTGATTTTTTTTCATAATTGTAATTAATTTTTTCTATTTTTTGTTGATGTAATCACCATTGCTAGTTTATAGGTTTGTCTTCTTATTGTGTAAAATATAACAAACTTATTTAAATGAAGCTTCTATCATTATAAATAAACTCATATTATTTTTATTGCATCTAATAATTCTTTATATATGCTATTACATGCAAAAATTTCCACCAAAGTAAATTATATGTGCCTGCATATTCCTTTCAATTTTATCTTCTCTTATATAATTACTATGTTTTTCATCTAATATCATATACTTATTTACTTCTATTAATTAATTAAGGGTCTTTCTCATAATTTGATATAATTTTGTTTGGTGACGACTTAGACAATTATTTTAGCTAACAATTCCTCAGACTTTCCTCATAAATATGAAAAAATTTAGGTACCCTTACGAATTGTGAACTTATGCATGGTAATAGTGCAATGAGCTGGCTCGGTCCGAGCTAGGTCCTAGCTCAATTTGTTAATTCTGGATTGAACTACAGCCGAAAGAGCTGGACCTAGGACATCCGAGCTAAAACCTCAGCTTGAAATTGTGACAAGATAGCCCGAACTAGTTCGCGAGTTGACGAGCTGGCTCACTGGGTCTGGGTGAATCTTGTTTTTAAAAGAAAATAAGTTATACAAACTTTTTGGATAGAGCTGAATCAAGCTGGATTAAACTAGACAGTATAAAATGCACACAAATTCATAGAAATTATTTGTATGTCTAACCGAGCTAGCTCGCGAGCTGGCGAGCAAGCTAGGCTCCAGTTTGAACTCGTTAATTATGGACCAAGCTAGTGACGAGCTGATTCGTTAACAACTTGGTCCAATAACAAATAAACTGTTAGCGAACGAATCAGATGCGAGTTACAATCGAGCCACGAGTTACGAACTTTTTTGCTACCCCTAACTGACGACTTAGACAATTATTTTAGCTAACAATTCCTTAGTCTTTCCTCATAAATATGAAAAATTTCAGGTACCTTTACGAATTGTTAACTTGTGCGTGGCAATAGTGTAAAGTTTCCAAAAAAGAAAAATCGTGTTTTTATGGATGGAATTAGCTGTCGGTGTCGATCAGTGTCAAGGAATCAGTAAAAGTCAAGAACAGAGACAACCATGGCTGAATGCTGATCATGCTTTCGATGCTTCGTCTCTCTCCCCTCTCTTAACAAATGAAAAACCAATAACAAAAATTGTTACCTCTCTCTCTCTCTCTCTCTTCTTCCTTCCTCTTATCACCATTAAAAGACATTCTTAATTCCTTCATAAAGCTCTTTTGGCTTCTCGTTTTCAATCAATAGTTGCGAAAGAGACCCACCAACTTTTCTTTTTAACCAAATTCAAAGGTAGAATCGTTCTCCTTCTAGAAACAAATCTTTGAAAAGGAGAAAGGCGATTTCTTGCTCCAATTTTCCACTAAAGAGAATCATTAATAATTTCAAAAGATACACTGCTATTCTCTGTTTCTTTCTTTTAACGATCCATGATGGCATGTACCCAAATTCCCTTTTTTGCTCTATTGTTGCCTAATAGAGTAAATCATTTGTAACAGAAAAAGCTCCTTTGATCCAACAAAACTATGGCCATAGTCTTAGAAGCCTTTCTGAGGCGACTAACAGCCTCTTTTGAAGAATTTGTGAACAGTGATGCTTGTCTAATGCTTGGTGTTAGAGAAGATGCACAAAAGCTACTCAAAACCATGCTGAGAATATATGAAATCGGCATAATTGGAGAGAAAAATCAACTCAAGCACCAGCAAATCGACTTGTGGATCTCCGAGCTGAAAGATGCGGTTTATGACATAGATGATCTGATTGACATCTGTGTGATTGAAGGAGGCAAAATTTTGCTAGAAGATCACCCCGCCCCATCTCAAAAATGTTCTTTCAAAATTTTATCATGCTTTAAATGTGCAAAATACCGGCATGAGATTGTGTATAAGATCAGAGAGATCAACAATAGGCTCAAAGAACTTGAGGAGGCTTCCTTGTCTGCAATTGCTGCCGAATTGCTTGGTTCTGCTTCACCTTCCAAAGGTACTCCTGTGAATTTTGAGGATTTTAGTTTTGATTTGGGGGATTTACCAGTGGGGAGGCAAATTGAGAAAGCCGCAAATGGGCTTGTGCAATCAATGCTCAAGGGTTCAAAGAAGAAGGTTGAGCTTTTTGGGGTTGTTGGTGTGGCTGCAATTGGCAAAACTACCCTTGCCAAAATGGTTTATAATGATGAGATAATACAAGAAAATTTCCCCATCAGGATATGGGTTAGTGCGAAAAACCTATCTGAGAGAGATTTGTTGAAAGAGATAATTAAGGGTGCCGGAGGAGATCCTGGCGAGGAGTCTGCTACCAAAGAAGAGCTAGTGACTTCTCTGGGCTCTTCCCTTACTAAGAGGTTTCTAGTAGTGTTGGATGATGTGTACAAGCCGGGTATATGGGAAACTTTGCTCAAAGTTCCACTAGGGGATGGGGTGGCAAGGGGTCGTGTGCTTATAATTTCACGAGATGTGAATGTTATGAAGGAGATGAATGCAACCATACATCAAGTGGAGAGAATGGATTCCATTGATGGTTTCGAGTTGTTGTGTACTGAAATATTTGGATATTTTGATGAGGATGAAATTGGGTTGCTAAAAGAAGTTGGTGTTAAAATCGTGGAGAAGTGCGAAGGTTTGCCAATTGCAATTAAGGCTATAGGTGGTATGCTGAGGACAAAGGAGAGGAGCGAGGCCGAGTGGGAGAAGGTTCTAGAAAGGGACTCTTGGTCGTCTCTATACCAGCTTCCCGAAGAGATCCCGGCCGCACTTTATGTGAGTTATGAAGATTTACCGGCTTATTTGAAGCCATGTTTTCTCTATTGCTCTCTTTACCCAGAGGATTATCCTATAAACCGCTTTCACCTAATACGCCATTGGATTGCCGAGGGGTTAGTGACAATTCCGAATGGGGATACGATATCAATTGAAGATTATGCAGAGGAGTGCTACCAAGAGCTCATCGGGAGGAACATGTTGCAAATCAGTCCCCATAATTGCCATTATTGTTTGATACCGCATGGTGTGTTACGCACACTCGCGCGGTTCTTGATCACTGATGAGAGTGTATTTCTTGAAGGAGGCCAGAGGCTGATTGTGACTTTGTTGAAGCCTAAGAGGTTGGCTTTGAGTAATGTGGAGAAAAATAGCCTTGATGACCCGATTTCGATGAAGCAGCAAAGGTGTCTAAGAACAATTTTGCTCATAAATAGCCCCAATGTGAGATTGATTGATGAGATGCTTCTCCAAACAGCCACTTCCCTACGCATACTTGATCTCAGTAACACTGGAATCGAGGTGCTTCCTCCTTCAATTGCCAATTTGACGCACCTAAGGTATCTTAACCTTGATAGAACAAAAATTACAGACTTGTCAACTTTGATTGGTTACTTGATAAACCTACAAACACTCAGCCTGAGAGATTGTCAATCCTTGCATAAGCTTCCAAAAACCATCAACCTTTTGTACGAGCTACGATGCCTATGTCTCAAAGGGACAGCTATCACACTTGTACCTAAGGGGATTAGAAACTTGACAAAACTAAACCATTTTGACGGGTTTGTACTGGGGGATGCAACGGACAAAACTGAAGGGTGCACATTGGATGAGCTACATACATTGTCAGAGCTGAGGTACCTACACATGGAGAACCTAGAGAGGGTTAAAGAGACTAAGTCAGTTTCATTCCCTCTAAAAAACAAGGCTTCCCTAAGGGATGTTTACCTATGTTGGCAACCGCATGAGCCGGTACCAGTAGAAGAAGAAGAGAATAAAGCAGAAGGGGGACAGGAAGGAGAGAACTCTGTACTGGTGCGAAATGATGAACCCGTTAAGAAACCTGATAGGGACTGGAGGGAGCTGTCCCCATCACCAAGTGTTGAAAAACTCGTTTTAAAGCACTACCCAGAGCAAGAATTCCCGACATGGCTTATGACCTCAAACTTACCCACCTCCCTCCCGAACCTGGTTTACCTGGACCTGTTTGTTTGCCCCTCATGCACACAGATCCCCCCTCTCGGGCTCCTACCGCAGCTAAAATTGCTACGTATTTCTGGTGCCGACTCCATTAAAACCATTGGACCTGAGTTTCTAAGCACCGACACATCATCATCAACAACTTTACCTGCCTTCGAAAAGCTTGAGTCTCTAAGCATAAAGCAAATGGCCAGCTTGGAAGACTGGACATTTGGGTCTACCGAAACTACCCCCGAAATCTTCCCAAACCTAAGGTCACTAGAAATCATAAACTGTCCCAAACTCAAATCCCTTCCTAAAGGCCTCGGCACGGCCGCAACCTCCCTCAGCTCCCTCCACATAGAATCAGCACACAGCCTCACTGAGATCAGAAACTTTCCTCACCTAACAAACGAGCTAGTGATCAAAGACAACAAGGGGCTGCTCCGCCTCTCTGATCTTGGCTCCTTAAAATCCCTAACTGTCGATGACTGCCAGAAGCTGAAGCATGTGAACAATCTCACAGCATTGCAAAGGCTCAGCCTAGTGTACCCACCATCAACTGAGACTTTCTATTTCGAGGAGCTGATTATCTTCTGGAGCATTGAGTTTCCGAGGTGGCTTTCAAATTTGATGAAGCAGCATTATGTGGGACCCAAGGCCACACATAATCTGAAGCGGTTCGAGCTGACTTGTAGCTTGCCACTGCTGAAGAGTTGCATGGACGGGGGCAAGAACTGGCAAGCGGTGCAACAGATACCGGAGGTTCGTGCCACAACCTGTGATGGGAAGGCATATCTTTGGTACAGCAAGAACCGACGCATGTATGAGACCAATGTTGGTTCTGATGAGTGATTTGTTTGGGAGATTTGATATGTGCTGGTATGGATTTTTTTTCCTTTTGTGTGTGTGTTTCTTTTACAAGGGTTTTGAACTTAATTTTCTTTATTGAAATTAGATTTTTCAAGGGGGTGCAAAATTTATGTTATTTATCAGCATTTAGCTCACAATACCGCAATTCCTAGCATATTTTAGCAATCTTGCAAACAATCATTAGCTGAGCCGAAGACATTTTATCTTTAATGGTGATGCTAAAAGTCAGCTTAGCATGATTTTAGCTTGAACCTGATTTTTAATAAGTAATTATAAATTAGTTAATTTCACCCTGGGATATGTGATTGATAGCTGATCATCAAGTCAGAAGATGCAAATAATTAATAAAATAAAAAAAATGTAAATGTTACTGTACAGGTAACATAGTTGCCAGTAAGTACCTGTATCTTGTAGAACAGGAAGTTTCTTATTTGCTTCAGAAGTTGAACAATTTACTTCTATTGTAGTTGACATGCTGGAAATACTGTCGCTTTGGCAATATAGATGCAGCAAGGATCAATATTCTTCTCTTCAAGGTGTTCATACAACAGTTGGTTTTTTGGAAGTTTGGTTATGGTAATCTTTCTTCTCGGTGTTTGGAATTCGCATTTTTTTTGTTGGACATTTCATTTTGGTCCTTTGTTTGGACCCTTGTACACCAATACTTAGATATGTCATACTTAGCTCTGTGAAACAAAGATTTTATGTAATTGTCAATGATATGCATAGCCTTCTTTTGAGATTCAAGAAAAGATTGGTCAAAGAGAGCTTTTTTTTATCAGATTTGGTTGGGATTCTTGTGTTGTGGTTTTGCGGTTTGTGCACATAAGATTTGAATTTTTGAAGAGAGTTGTAATAGCTTTGCAAAACTCACGGTTCCACCTTTGGTTTGCTCAGGTTGGTTTGCTCTTTAATCCATCCAATAGACTTCCTTTTATTTCAGCTTGGCTTTGGGTTATCTTGTTTGTTTGTTGTAAAAAACATGTTATGGAAAGACTGTAACTTTGGAACTTCACACTCATTGTAAATATATCTCCTTTCTTTTTCAACTTCTTTTCTCTAGATAATTATTAAATATTTCAGTTTCGCATTAACTTCACAATTATCGAAAATTTTCGTTAGTAGTCTCCCAAAACTACTTTCTTATTTTGAACTAAAAATAAGATTCTCATGGATTGGTAAATCTCTGTATTGCACAATTTATGGTAACAATAATCAGAAGCTCTTACACCACAGTAAACCTCAAATTTGGATAAAACATGTTATGCTACGTTGGTCTTAAATACAGAAACGAACTACAAGCTGCAACAAATTCTGGAAAATTGACCCATGTATTATAAAGCAGAAATGAACTTCTGAATTTGTGCTTGAGATCGTTCTTTTTCTTCGGGTCCATCTGAATCTCCTATATTATCATGGTACTCCTACATTTACCAACAATCAAATATCAATGCAAGATTTGAGTAACTTAGATATTAAAACAAGGGGTATGAAATAGCATTTCAAATACCTGGAGAATATCCTTCACATCTTCCTTTGACAATTTGTTCTGTTTTAGAAGTAATTCTATTCTTGCTCTTATTTTTGGATGCCTACAATTGTAAAACAGTAGACAAATCAAGACTGTCAAGTATATTGTTATCAGCCAATTTTTTTATCAGTTTTTTCTTTCTTTCACTAGTTATTTGAGGAAATTTCTCATGTAACCCTGCAATATCTCAAAACATGAGAAATCCCAGCTTAGCAAATATATCAAGAACCCAAGACAACCACCTATTTTTCTCAAAAGATGCCCAAAATACCTCCACTTCTCCCAGTTCATCTGTACATAACCAACACAAAAGAAGGGGGGTGTTTTGGGTATTCATTTCAAGACCAAGAGATATGTGGATGAACTATCCTTCACTCTTTCTTATATTCAATTTGTCATGTGAAACCAAACTTTGGATTTCTTCCAATTAGGGTCTGATCCCGAGTCCCAGCTTAGCAAGTATATCATGCAATTAGAACCCAAGACATCGACCTATTTTAAATCAAAAGATGCCCAAAAGACCTCCACTTCTCCCAGTTCATCTGTACATAACCAACACAAAAGAGGGGGGGTGTTTTGGGTATTCATTTCAAGACCAAGAGATATATGCATGAAATATCCTTCACTCTTTCTTAGTTTCAATTTGCCATGTGAAACCAAACTTTGGATTTCTTCCAATTAAGGTCTGATCCCGAGTTCAGGAGAAAAGGGAATGAAAGGGAAGACATGAGTGATTCTCTCCATTATCTTTTATTCACCTCCTGTAATTATAACTTGAGAACAAGGTTAACATACCCCTTTCTTCCCTTTCCCTTCCCTTCCTCAATTTAAAATAAACTAAATTTCCCTATTTTTGGTTTAGAATACATAATTCCAAAAAGAAAAAAAAAATGCTTACTCAGAAGTCCATATATGACCGAGGATAACCACAATCAACTGAAAAAAAAAAAAAACAAGGGTTCTCAGATCAGAAAAAAAGCCACAAAGGAAAAGGTAGAAAAGAGTAACTGTATATCTACCAGGGTTAAGGGTTTACTTGGAGTGTATATAGGCCAGCTTCAAGTTTTCTGATGTACCGGTCATCTTCATCCATCTATCAACAAGAAAAAAAACTTTCCATTATGATATCATTCCAACCTAACAAAATAAGAAATGTTGTCTTAGTACCAAATATAGCCCCCGCAACACACACAGACACACACACCCCTCTCTAAACCTCAAAAGTCAAAACTGTTCTTTCCCAAAATGTATCTTTTATCTTTCAAGTTTGACATAAGCATCAAATGACTCGTGGTCTCGAGCCTTTGCAGTTTGAAGGAATCAAAGGCCAGCAGGCAGTAGCAGGCTATATTGGTCATAATTCACAGAGATCACCCAGAATGTTTACAATGTATGCAGGAACTATTGAAACAAGCAAGTAGAAAATATAGAAGGGGATTATTGAGAGAATGAGAGAGAGAAGACCTCTAGATCATCTAATTCCAGCTTGTTGAACCGTTCTGTCTCAGCCTTTACTCTATCTGAATATCTGCACATAATGGTTCAGGTCATGTAAAACTTGGTGTACCAGCTAGCACTGCACTGTGCTGTCAAACTGATCTTTTGGTTTGTCTACATACTGATATTTGAGTTAGGTCAAAATTGTAAATGCTTAGGAAAATATAAACAGAGAAAACACAGAAATTAGCCCCCAAGGACCAAACCAGTCAGCAGCCATGCTATTATGAGCGGAAAATGTGTTGGTTAATCGGTATACTAATTTCCGGATAACTAATAAAAAGCATGCTTCTTTTGCAAAAAAACAAAAAACAAATAAAAGCATTGCAAAGTTAAATTTAGTATTTATTACCTTATGTAGAATTCCATCAAGCGGTCTATCTTTTCACATTCATTTTCAACAAATTTACTTAGCAACCTGTCCCTTTTTGAACCTCTTGTAACACCACCTGGATTCGAAACCACAGAAATTTTCCGAGCTTATTTCTTCAGAAAATTAACCTTAAAAAGTCTAAAATGTCTCACTAAGTATTCTAGGAAAGTTACACCACATAAAGAGAATTCAACAGATTTTCAGCACTGTATTGCTTTCAATGATTAATTTCTTTGCCAAAAATCAATATTAAAATCTCCCTAGGCAGCAATTAAACTATCTTTGTTTCCTCAGTACCATTGTAACACCACAGTGCTTGTCCATACAGATCAGTACAGTCAAAAGATAATCTTCACCCAATGAAACAGCATATCACCAAGAATAAAAAAAAAATGATATTGTGTTATGAAATTGAATTAAAGGAACACTTGCCTTCTTACCAAATAATGAGGCAATAAGCGAAATCAATCGCTCCTCTAGCTCCTCCTGATAGCTCTCCTTGTTTTTCTTACCAATTGGTAGCTGTACATATACATTATCAAGAATTAAAAAAATAAATAAAAAGAAAGCACTATCTAGATTATGTTCAAAATTTTTTAAAAATAACACTTGCCTTCTGTACATATACATTATAAAGAAAGCAATCCCTGCAAATGAATGAATAACATGTGGGTTCTGACCATATGTGCCTCAGAAACCTTTCAAAATTTATGTTCGAAGAGGAATTGTCTAGATTACATTTATACCATACATTACTACAAATGTCTAGAGTAATTGCTTATTTACTTGCAGCAGCATATCACAACCATACTTAATCCCAATAGGAGCTTATCTCAATAAAGGAAAATGTTCTACAAAATTCTACAATACATGAAAAGTAGTACACTCTGAAAGATAATTAGAGAACACTTGCCTTACCCATGAAGGCTGAGAAAACTGTCTTCAACCCAAGCACATCCACAAAACGTTCACAAGCAGGCGGGTACTTGGTCATGGCAAAATCCAATGCCCGTATTGCCGACCCGTATGCTGTTTTTTTCTGCTTCATTATAATAATCATCAGCTCCACTCCCTCTGATTTCATAAACTTCTCTTTGTTCTCCACCGGCATCAACAAACAACACAAACAATCAAACAAATTCTCCAACATCTCCTCCTCATCAGAGCTCTTCGGGTCCCGTGACTTGTAAAATGACACCGCTTGCAATATTCCATCCACTCCATTGATCTGGCCAAACCGCTTTTGGTTGGAAACACTGTTCTGGAGGAGAATTGCAAGGATTTCAGACGCATACTGTTTGTTTGCATCAAACTCACGGGTCTTAATTCGACCGAGAAGCCACCGAAGGAGCTTTGTTCTCTCACACACCATTTCGGCCACGGCCGGCTTGAGCTCAATCAGATTTTCTATCACTGCTAGGGTGCTATGGACCGCATTGGCCTCGTCTGTATCAGATTCTGACAATCTCGTCAGGTTTTGCACTAACAATTCCAGCGTGTTGTTCTCTACTAAACAATCAGCTAAGGCGATAGCAGGAGCCGGGTCGTCTAAGTCCTCATCAGCGTCAGTGAGATCCGATAGGAGCGATACCGTGTCAGTAGCGATATCTGAGTTGTCGTGCGATAATAAGCCGACAAGAGGAGGGAAGAGATTAAGAGAGATCAGATCGGGGTAAAGCTCCGGTACGCCAGCGAGGGTGCGGAGGCGGTCGAGTTCTTCGTGTAAAGCAACCTCGGAGTCGGCGAAGCGGTCAGGACGGTCGGGATGCTTCATACGCGCCTCGAGATTCTCACGGAGGCGACGCTCGAAGGAGATGACGAGCTTTTTGGCGGCGCGGAGGTCGAGAGGCTCAGCGGAAGCAGAAGACGATTGCTCGAGGGATTCGAGGAGGGAGAGATCGACGCCATTGTGAGTGGTAGCTTCGTCGTACTGGTCTTCGCGCTTGCGCTTTGAATGGTGGTTGTCCATGGAGAGAGGGAAAGTGGTGGACTGGTGGTAGCGGAGGTGATCACTGAGGATAAACCCTAGAAAGAAAAATAGTGTGCTGCTCCATTGCTCCCATATCACCTAAGGTAACATAATATTTCTTTTTTGACCAGGACCGTTCGATTAGAAACTACACGAATATTAAAAATTCTACTGCGGGCCGAATTAACCGGATTCTGATCGAACGGTCCGGATCTAAACATAAATATTCTGTTACCTCAGAGGATATGTGCTCGCTCCGTAACCTCCGTTCTAGTGAAAACAGGAAAGAGTGGTAGTCTAGTGGTCTACAAAAGGTTGAACCAGTAATTAATTAAAAAAAAAAGGAAGATTTATTACTTTGAATATTTTAACAGTCATCAAAATAGTTTTCTTGAATATTCAATTTCAATATTTGCGAGCTGTAGTATATATATCATACTTAAAAAAAATGATATTTAATAAAAGGTTTTCCGTTCGAACAATTTGACATTGGCATCAATTTATTTTTAGGTGATTAAATATAAATTACGCTTGAATTCATTGAATATTTTACATTCAAGTTGCACAAAAAAATAGCAAAGTTACCCTCAAAATTCGTTTAGGATTCTACAAATTCCCCCTCCCTCTCTCACTCTCTCTCTCTCCACTCGAATTCAGATTTTCTAAAGTTACCTTCCGAATTCGTTTCGGATGGTTCGGATCCTATCACAAAATTTGAGTTACTATTAGGACCTGTTCGGCTGTAGAACAAAAATCACTGTTCACGTGAAAAAACGAAAATTCACTCAGACTAAAATTTTTTTTTTTCACATAAACAGTAAAAATCAGTTTTATTTTTTTTACAACCCATTCCTATTCCCATTTTCTTAAGTCCGCCGAACATGTCCTTAAAATTTTGCAAATTGAAATTGTAGTGCATGTGGCATTGATCGAGTGTGTCATTAACACTATACTTACTTTATTATATGCAATTAAGGAGTTAGGAGTTGGTCAGCCTACAAAAGTACAAATTGGGTATCAATCTCTTTCGTAGATGCTAGGTTATTAGATATTAGATACGACTGCCCTCCATTACCGTATCTATGCATAGTCTTCTAGTCTCTAGATATCGTTGCATGCCACTTGCCAGCGCTGCACCCACGCAGCCTCAAGGGGTTGAAGGGAAAAAAGTAAGAACTAATAAAGCCCCTCATATTGTGAAGGCATTTACCTCTTCACCTACCTATCGTCCCCGGCTTTCGTCCTGATTAAGACCGAGTCTTCCTCCTCACCTCTCCTTTTGAATTTCTTAATTCATCAGAAATTAAGTTTTTTCTGATAGCAGACACAATCTTGGAACTGAAATTCATGTTGTACCGACCCTCTCGGTACTGAGTCCGCTTCCCCCAAGGTACCTGAGGTACAATCCAAAAAAACAGACGGTCCAGATTAATCTCAGCTGATTCAAATTAGATCCGGTGCCTATTGAAACTATAGGGGTCTGCTTTGAGATTCGTGTCAGGTAAAAAGAACGATCCAGATTTGACACTTACATCTCAGGTACCTGGGGTGATAAGGATTCCTCGGTACTGCTCTGTCGTCAATGATGGCACAACGTGAATGTCAGATCAAGAGTTGTGTCTACTATCTAAAAAATCTTCCAACAGAGAAATCTAAGAGGAGAGTCCCGGTGCTTATATGTTATATCCGATTCTCAATAAGGCGTAATTAAGTTGTGAGATGATGAGCCTAGCAATGGTCACAAGACTACTTCATCACGAAAAATGTACGCTATGTGTATATCATCTAATTACGGTTTTATTTGTCGATGAGTTTACAAATTTTGTTGTTAGAAAACTAAAATGTGGAGGTATAATAAAGTGAAATTTTTTTTTGAAAAATTTAAACTCTCTTCGGATATGAATATTATTTATTGTGTTTATTTTTATTGTAGGACAGATTGATGTGACGGGTGCTTGTAAGTAATTAAAAGCCTCCAAAGAAAAGAAATGCTTAGACGTCCAATTTTTTAATTCTTGTCGCATCTCCAGTCCGAGGTATATTTTACCATTTAAAATATACTAATCGATCCATATTCATTAATTACAAGTAGGGGTGGTAAAAAAGTTCGTAACTCTTGGCTTGATTGTAACTTATACTTGACTCACTTGTTAACAGCTCGTTTGTTATTGGACTGAGAAGTTAATGAGCTAGCTCGCTACTAGCTCGGTTCAAAATTAACGAGTTCAAACTTGAGTCTAGCTTGCTCGCCAGCTCGCGAGCTAGCTCGGTTAGGCATCAGTTTGTGAATTTGTATGAATTTGTGTGCATTTTATACTATCTAGGTCAGTTCAGCTCGGTTCAGTCAGACCCAGCGAGTCAGCTCGTCAACTCGCGAGCTAGCTCGAGCTAACTTGTCACGATTTCCAGTTGATATTTTAACTCGGATGTCTTAAGTCTAACTCGTTCGGCTGTACTCGATCCAGAATTAATAAGCTGAGCTAACACCTACCTAGCTCGGAACGAGCTGGCTGGTTGCTACCTATTTATAATTTGCTGGCCTTATATCATTTTGCTCGTTCTTTTACGTATTATTATACGTAGATTATATATTTATTCCTATAATTAAATTTGATATTCTACATGTTTAAAATATACAGAGAGAGATGGGCTATGGTACATTGCAATGTATAAGTATTTTTATGTATTGGATTATAAATCACTGATTCAAAGTTTAAATGACCGATCCAAATCGTTCATCTTGTTCTCCATATTAATATGTGCTTGGAGACCAAATTTTACATGTTTTTAAATTTTTTTTACTATTTATTAAGCCACTTTGAAAATCGCTGATCTAATGGTAACAGTAAAATCAAAAGGCACCATTGAATTAGTAATTTTCAAAGTGGCTTAATAAATAGTAAAAAAATTTCAAAAAATGTAAAATTTGGTCTCAAATCACATATTAATATGGAGAACAATATGAACGGTTTAGATAGGTCATTTGGACTTTGAATCTGATGATTTATGGTCCAATGTACAAAAATACATATACATTGCAATGTATCATAGCCCATTTATATCTATCTATCTATCTATCTATCTATCTATATATATATAGAGGTTGGCTACTATGCTTATATAAGCATATCCCCACATATGCTTATATAAGCATATCCCCACATATGCTTATATAAGCATATCCCCACATATGCTTATAACTCATTTTTGTGTTTCCAATGTCCAAATGGTCGATCGGAACCGTTCATCTTGTTCTCCATATTAATATGTTATTGGAGACCAAATTTTACATTTTTCTGAATTTGTTTACTATTTATTAAGTTACTTTGAAAATCGCTAATCCAACGGTGGCTTAACAAAACAGTAAAATCAGAAGCCACCGTTGGATCAGAAATTTTCAAATTGGCTTAATAAATAGTAAACAAATTCAGAAAAATGTAAAATTTGGTCTCCAAGAACATATTAATATGGAGAACAAGATGAACAGCTCCGATCGACCATTTGGACATTGAAAACACAAAAATGAGTTATAAGCATATGTGGAGATATGCTTATATAAGCATAGTAGCCAACCTCTATATATATATATATATATATATAAATATATCGAGAAAAGTATTCATAATTTTACTTTCCGTTGTAGTATTTTAATTATTTGTCACGTATATATGTTGTCAGAAAAGTTTGTTCTCGATATAACCTGCGGATATTAATATACTGAACAACTAAACAATATTTAGAGCTATATATACAGCTCAAACATTAAAAAAAAAATTGTATGCAAAAATTTGACTAGTCAGTCGGGAGATCCAGCTGATTAATAATTTTAATTTATTGCATGTTCTATGCCGATTTGATAAATTTTTAAATATAAGTTAAGTTCTATGCATTCTTGAAAGAATTGTAAAAATCATAGCAAATCGTTTTCTCCAAATTGGATAATCCGGATATTTAAACGAATACAGATGGTAACTGGATTCGAATCGGATAATCCGAATCCGTTTTCACTCAAGTCCTAGGCTTTGAAAATAGGTTGAGGCCTACATGCCGTGCGTGTCTTTTCAAAACGAATCTGGTTGATATATAATATATCCGCTTACCTTGTATCCACCCCCCGGATTGTATAGTACCTGTCAGACTTCATCATTCTGAATAGGAATAGTTAAAACCAAGTTTGTCCTGAACCAGGCATGCTAATTTTGGCCTGAATATCAAGATTATATCGATCCTAATTCAATCTAAGGTTCTGAGAAATAATCGATTTCAGAACCAACAAATCAGTACCCGGCATTACCGGTATCACAGAAATAGACCCGATACTGTAATAAACTCTATTAGGGCCTGTTAGAACCTCATCACCGGTGTAAACAGATATCATAAGAGCCATTTTGGTCTAAATATATTAAGAAACCTAAAATTATAAATTAACTAAATTAATTATAAATACTAAAATTTTTTTTTGAAAAAGAGAGAATAGAAACTTACAGAAGAAGAAGAAATGGAAGTGAGGTGGGAGGAAGAAGAACCGAGCGTCTCGGGTTTTGAGGAAAAACAGGATTGGACCGCATTACCTAGAAGCGACCCATAAATAGTGGCTGCATCCCATAGATGAATAAGTTTGTTACAAATTTAGATAATTTATCTCAAAAATTTATTTTTTTACTGCAGTCACACACATGACAAATCCTTAAATTGGTAAATAAGCTTGTTACAAATTGTCAGAGACATATGACAATTGGTTGTCTCCAAAAAATTTATTTGACTCCTTGAATACACACTATTGCTGGTCAAATTATTGATGATCAAAGCCATAGATATATATATATATAGAGTAAGTCTACCATACATTGCAATGCATAGGCACCTCTATGCATTGGACTATAAATTACGGATTCAAAGTCCAAATGACCGATCCAAACCGTTCATCTTGTTCTCCATATTAATATGTGCTTGGAGACCAAATTTTATATTTTTTGGAATTTTTTTACTATTTATTAAGTCACTTTGAAAATTACTGATCCAACGGTGCCTTTTGATTTTACTGTAACCGTTGGATCAGTGATTTTCAATGTGGCTTAATAAATAGTAAAAAAATTCCAAAAAATGTAAAATTTGGTCTCCAAGCAGATATTAATATGGAGAACAAGATGAACGGTTTGGATCGGTCATTTGGACTTTGAATATGGTGATTTATAGTCTAATGCATAGAGGTGCCTATGCATTGCAATGTATGGTAGACTTACTCTATATATATATATATATTCAGTTGAGCTACCCAACAATAATAAAATGAACTATTGCTGGTCAAATTATATAATACAATAATTAGTTTGATGAAGGGCCATTTAGGTAATTTTTTTATTACTTGCCTTCCAATAGACAAGCTTTTTAATTTCAAAAAAAAAAAATAGACAAGCTTTTGAAATCTAAATTCGGAGAACTCAAATTTTTCATTAACTAAATGTGTTTATCAAAGCCTTTTGTTGGCATATATATATTTTTTTTCTTTGTTCATTTAAAGTTAATATCATATTCAATTAGCATCAGGTGTTAAAAATATAATTTATATCTATAGTTTAAATATTCAATCAAATAAGTTAATATGGGCTAATAGCTAGCCGTTGCATTCTTCACTATATATATATATATATATATATATATACAGGCCAATGTATATAGTACTTTTAATTGTCTGAAAAGAATTATCTTCATAATATTACTTCAATTCTGTTCTGAATATTATATCAAGACACTTCATTGGATATTGAAAAGAGGAGATTATCAATTTATTTATTTTCTCAAATATTATAGGATCTCGCTTGTCCACCGAAGTATATCATACAGTTAAGAACACTACATCAAAACTCAAGTTTACAAATGTTTATGATCCATTGGATGGTAAAGGGAGTAGGTCATAATATATTTTGATTACATGTGGGATTATGTTGGGAGTTGTAAGTATTATATTATCAATATTATTATGTTATTGTTTGAGAAAGTGAAGAAATAGACGTTCTGGAATGGAACAAGCTAATCTAGAACTCAAGCTTGCTTCACCACCAGTGCCACCTCTTGTTCGAAGCCTCAAACCAGAAGCTATTATGAGTTTGCTCGTGGTGACATATCCACCACTTCCACATCGACTTGATGAAGCACCAGATCCGATATGTGCCATATGTTTGGAGAAGTTCTCCATAGGAATGGAGATAAAAACTCTTCCTTGTGATCATTATTATCATCCAGTATGTACTGAGGCTTCACTTTTATTACAGTCAAATTGTCCCTACTAAAGTTAGATGCATACAATTGTTAATGTATAATTCGAAGTGTGAAATAAACAATGTATGTTATTGTTATTACTATGATATATTATAAATAGTTGTGAATTGAAGCTTGTTGAGAATTATTTTAATTAAATGTTTGTTTTATTAGTTGTTGTTACATTTTGTAAATAGAGATACAAAATTAATAAATAAATTGACTTACGAAAATATTTTATATATGTATTAATAAACAAATTGAGAAAATCAAAATAGAAAGACCGTTTCTATCTTCTCTTCTCTTCTCTCCTCTCCTCTCCATTCCCGCTCTATTCACTTACCTGATTTGTTTGACTCTCTCGCTGATCTGATAAATTTTAATTTATTGCATGTTCTTTGCTGATCTAATAAATTTTAAATATAAGTTAATTTCTGTGCACTCTTGAAAGAATTGTAAAAATCCTAGCAAATCGTTTTATCCAAAATAAATAATCTAGATAATTAAACAAATACAGATGGTAACCGAATTCGAAGCAAATTTCAATTGGATAATCCTAATCTGTTTTCACCTCTAGGACAAGTCTCGCGTGTGCCTTTTCAAAATGGATCCAGTTGATATAATATACTCACTACCGAAATCTATTTCGTTTCTATAAATAATAAATTATCTCGATAGGATTTAGGAGAATATGTTGTCTAAATATTTTTTTTTTCAAAACAAATTTAGCTAACATAGTTAACATACGTATAAAAATAATAGCGTGAATATGTCGTCTCATGTGAATATTTTTTTGAGAAATATTTTTGAAATATTTAACATCATGATATATAGCTTGAGGAAGTTGGAAATTGCGTAGGTGATGGTAGTGTTGCAGGGTGGGTTTGATAAATTTTAATAAGTTTATGTTGTCCTTTGAATTTTTTCCCTAATACCATATAAATATATTATAGGGTTTGATAAATTTTAATAAGTTTATATTGTCCTTTGAATTTTTTCCCTAATACCATATAAATATATTATATGAGTTTACTCATCTCATTTATAATATTGAGATATGACCTTATTATAAATTTTCAATTTATTTTTACAAATCGAGATCTTTGATAAGTTTTGTGAAGCAAAATTCATATATAAGATATATTCGAAGAACTCAAAAATTTTATTAAATAAATGAGTTTATCAAAGCCTTTTGTTGGCCTATATATATTTTTTCTTTCTTTCTTCATTTAAAGTTAATATCCTATTCAATTAACATCAGGTGTTAAAAATATAATTTATATCTATAGTTTAAATATTCAATCAAATAAGTTAATATGGGCTACTAGCTAGCCGTTGCATTCTTCACTATATATATATATACATATACACAGGCCAATGTATATAGTACTTTTAATTGTCTGAAAGGAATCATCTTCATAATATTACTTCAATTATGTTATGAATATTATATCAAGACACTTCATTGGATATTACAGAGAGGAGATTATTAATTAATTTATTTTCTCAAATATTATAGGATCACGCTTGTCCACTGAAGTATATCATACAGTTACGAACACTACATCAAAACTCAAGTTTAGAAATATTTATGATCCATTGGATGGTCATGGGAATAGGTCACAATATATTCTGATTACAGGTGGATTTTGCTGGAAGTTGTAAGTATTATATTATCAATATTATTATGTTATTGTTTGACAAAGCGAAAAACTAGACGTTTTGGAACGGAACAAGCTAATCCAGAACTCGAGCTTTCTTCACCACCAGTGCCGCCTCTTTTCTGAAGCCTCGAGCCTGAAGCTATTATGAGTTTGCCCATGGTGACATATTCACCACTTTCGCATCGACTTGATAAAACACCAGATCCGATATGTGCCGTATGTTTGGAGGAGTTCTCCATAGAAATGGAGATTAAAACTCTTCCTTGTGCTCATTATTATCATCCAATATGTATTGAGGCTTCACTTTTATTATGGTCTAATTGTCCCTACTGTAGTCAGATCGTTACAATTGTTAATGTATAATTCAAAGTGTGAAATAAACAATATATGTTATTGTTATTACTATGATACACTATAAATAGTTGTGAATTGAAGTGAGTAATTATTTTAATTGAATATTTGTTTTATTAGTTGTTGTTACATTTTGTAACATAGAGATATGAAATTAATAAATAAATTGACTTACATAAATGGTATATATATTTATATTAATAAATAAATTGAGAAAATCAAAACAGAAATACTATTTCTCTCTTCTCTTCTCTCATTTCATCTCCTTTTCTCTTTTCTCCTCTCCTCTCTATTCTCGCTCTATTCACTTACCCGATTTGTTTGGCTTTCTCACTGATCTGATAAATTTTAATTCATTGCATGTTCTTTGCTGATCTGATAAATTCTAAATGTAAGTTAATTTCTGTGCACTCTTGACGAAATTGTTAAAACCCTAGCAAATTGTTTTCTCCAAATCGGATAATTTGAATCATTAAACAAATACGGATGGTAAACGGATTCGAAGCGAATTCGAATTGGATAATCCGAATCCATTTTCACCTCTAGGACAAGTCCCAGGCTTTGAAAATAGGTGGAGGTCTAAATGCTGCGCGTGCCTTTTCAAAATGGATTCGGTTGATATATAATATACCCACTTCCGAAACATATTTCGTCCCTATTAATTATAAATTATCTAGATAGGGTTTAGTAGAATATGTTGTCTAAATATATTTTTTCAAAAAAAATTTAGCTAACATAGTGAACATACGTATAAAAAAATTAGTGTGAATATGTCGTCTAAATATTTCATGTGAATATTTTTTTGAGAAATATTTTTGAAATATTTGAAATCATGATATATAGTTTGAGAAAATTGGAAATTGTGTTGGTTATGGTAGTGTTGTAGGGTGAGTTTGATAAATTTTAATAAGATTATGTTGTCATTAGATTTTTCTCTAATATTATATAAATATATTATATGAGTTTACTGATCTCAATTATAATATTGAGATATAACCTTATTGTAAATTTTTAATTTATTTTTGCAAATCGAGATCTTTGATAAATTTTGTGAAGCAAAATTCATATATAAGATATTGGCCTTAACACAAAATTCATTTACTTTTTTACAATAATTGGAGTACATGTTACTTAGAAGTCATGCAAAAGCAAAACGCATCTAAAATGAGTATAAAAATTATGAATTAAGAATTTAAGAAGAAGCAATAAAAAATATATATCTAAAAATAAATAGAGTTTGAGGAAAATATGTGTTCTTTACAAATATATTAATAATTACTTTTACATAAAAAAAAGTATAAAAGATTGGATCGATTAAATTCCATTATTATTGATGGCGTGAGGCAATGTCATGTGAACTATTTACCATATATTTAGATAATTTATCTCAATTTTTTTTTTACAGCAGTCACACACATGACAAATCCTTAAATTGATAAATAAGCTTGTTACAAATTGTCATATGACAATTGGTTGTCTCCAAAAATTTTATTTGACTCCTGGAATACACATTATTGCTGGTCAAATTACTAATGATCAAAGAAATATATATATATATATATATAGAGAGAGAGAGAGAGAGTTGAGCTAGCAAACAATAATAAAATAAACTACTGCTGGTCAAATTATATAACACAATAATTAGTTTGATGAAGGCCCTTTAAGGTAATTTTCTTATTACTTGCTTTCAAATGGACAAGCTTTTTAATTTAAAAAAAAAAGAAAAAGAAATGGTTAAGCTTTTGAAATCTAAATTCGGAGAACTCAAAATTTTCATTAACTAAATATGTTTATCAAAGCCTTTTCTTGGCCTATATATTTTTTATTTATTTCTTCATTTAAAGTTAATATCCTATTCAATTAGCATCAGGTGTTAAAAATATAATTTATATCTATAGTTTAAATATTCATTCAAATAAGTTAATATGGGCTAATAGCTAGCCGTTGCATTCTTCATTATATATATATATATATAAACATATACATAGGCTAATGTATATAGTTCTTTTAATTGTCTGAAAGGAATCATCTTCATAATATTACTTCAATTCTGTTCTGGATATTATATCAAGACACTTCATTGGATATTGAAAAGAGGAGATTATTAATTTATTTATTTTCTCAAATATTATAGGATCACGCTTGTCCACCTAAGTATATCATACAGTTAAAAACACTACATCAAAACTCATGTCTATGATATACTTAGGTGAACATCTTCATAATATTACTTCAATTCTGTTTATGATCCATGGGATGGTAATGGGAGTAGGTCACAATATATTTTGATTACATGTGGAATTATGTTGGGAGTTGTCATTATTATATTATCAATATTATTATGTTATTGTTTGAGAAAGTGAAGAACTAGATGTTCTGGAATGGAACAAGATAATTCAGAACTCGAGCTTGCTTCACCACCAGTGCCACCTCTTGTCCGTAGCCTCGAGCCTGAAATTATTATGAGTTTGCCCGTGATGACATATCCACCACTTTCGCATCGACTTGATAAAGCACCAGATTCGATATGTGCCATATGTTTGGAGTAGTTCTCCATAGGAATGGAGATTAAAACTCTTCCTTGTGGTCATTATTATCATCCAATATGTGTTGAGGCTTCACTTTTATTGCGGCCTAATTGTCTCTACTGTAGTCAGATGGTTACAATTGTTAATGTATAATTCAAAGTGTGAAATAAACAATGTATGTTATTACTATGATACACTATATATAGTTGTGAATTGAACCTTGTTGAGTAATTATTTTAATTGAATGTTTGTTTTATTGGTTGTTGTTACATTTGGTCACATAGAGATATGAAATTAATAAATAAATTGACTTACATAAATGTTTTATATATGTATTAATAAACAAATTGAGATAATCAAAATAGAAATACCATTTCTCTCCTCTTCTCTTCTCTTCTCTCCTCTTCTCTCCTATACTCTTCTCTTTTCTCCTCTCCTCTCTATTGCCGCTCTATTCAATTACCCGATTTGTTTGACTCTCTCACCGATCTGATAAATTTTAATTCATTGCATGTTCTTTGCTGATCTGATAAATTTTAAATGTAAGTTAATTTATGTGCACTCTTGAAAGAATTGTAAAAATCTTAGCAAATCGTTTTCTCCAAATTGGATAATCCGGATAATTAAACAAATACGGATGGTAAACGAATTCGAAGCGAATTCGAATTGAATAATCCAAATCCATTTTCACTTCTAGGACAAGTCCTAGGCTCTGAAAATAGGTTGAGACCTAAATGTCGCGCGTGCCTTTTCAAAATGAATCCGGTTGATATATAATATACTCACTTCTGAAATATGTTTTGTTCGTATAAATTATATATTATCTGGATAGGATTTAGGAGAATATGTTGTCTAAATATATTTTTTCAAAACAAATTTAGCTAACATAGTTAACATACATATAAGAAAATTAGTGTGAATATGTCGTCTAAATATTCATGTGAATATTTTTTTGAGAAATATTTTTTGAAATATTTGACATCATGATATATAGCTTGGGGAAGTTGAAAATTGTGTGGGTGATGGTAGTGTTGTAAGATGGGTTTGATAAATTTTAATATGTTTATTTTGTCTTTTGATTTTTCTGTAATATCATATAAATATATTATATGAGTTTATTGATCTCAATTATAATATTGAGATATAACCTTATTGTAAATTTTTAATTTATTTTCATAAATCTAGATCTTTGATAAATTTTGTAAAGCAAAATTCATATATAAGATATTGGTATTAACACAAATTTCATTTACTTTCCTACAATAATTGTAGTACATGTTACTTATAAATCATGCAAAATGCATCTAAAATAAGTATACAAAATATATATCTAAAAATAAATAGAGTGCAAAGAAAATATGAGTTCTTTACAAATATATTATAATTACTTAAAAAAAAAAAAGTTGGGTTGATTAAATTCCATTATTATTGATGACATGAGACAATGTCGTGTGAACTATTTACCGCATATTTAGATAATTTGTCTCAAAATTTTATTTTTTTACAGCAGTCACACACATGATAAATCCTTAAATTGATGAATAAGCTTGTTACAAATTGTCAGAGACTTATGACAATTGGTTGTCCCCAAAATTTTTATTTGACTCCTGGAATACACACTATTGCTGGTCAAATTATTGATTATCAAAGAAATATATATATATATATATATATATATAGAGGTTGGCTACTATGCTTATATAAGCATATCTACACATATGCTTATAACTCATTTTTGTGTTTTCAATGTCCAAATGATCGATCTGAATCGTTAGATGTGATCTCTATATTGAAATGTGCTTGGAGACCAAATTTTACATTTTTCTGACTTTTTTTTACTATTTATTAAGCCAATTTGAAAATCTCTGATCCAACGGTGGCTTCTGATTTTACTGTTTTGTTAAGCCACCGTTGGATCAGCGATTTTCAAAGTGGCTTAATAAATAGTAAAAAAAGTCAGAAAAATGTAAAATTTGGTCTCCAAGCACATATTAATATGGAGAACAAGATGAACAGTTCAGATCGACCATTTGGACATTGGAAACACAAAAATGAGTTATAAGCATATGTGGGGATATGCTTATATAAGCATAGTAGCCAACCTATATATATATATATTGTGAGTTGAGCTAAAAAACAATAATAAAATAAACTATTGCTGGTCAAATTATATAATACAATAATTAGTTTGATAAAGAGCCCTTTAGGTAATTTTCTTATTACTTGCCTTCCAATGGACAAGCTTTTTAATTTAAAAAAAAAAAATGAACAAGCTTTTGAAATTTAAATTCAGAGAACTCAAAATTTTCATTAACTAAATATGTTTATCAAAGCCTTTTGTTGGCCTATATATATTTTTTTTCTTTCTTCATTTAAAGTTAATATCCTATTCAATTAGCATCAGGTATTAAAAATACAATTTGTATCTATAGTATAAATATTCAATCAAATAAGTTAATATGGGCTAATAGCTAGCCATATACAGGCCAATGTATATAGTATTTTTAATTGTTTGAAAAGAATCACCTTCATAATATTACTTCAATCATGTTATGAATATTATATCAAGACACTTCATTGGATATTGAAAAGAGGAGATTATTAATTTATTTATTTTCTCAAATATTATAGGATCACGCTTGTCCACCGAAGTATATCATACAGTTAAGAACACTACATCAAAACTCAATTTTAGAAATGTTTATGATCCATTGGATGATCATGGGGGTAGGTCACAATATATTCTGATCACATGTGGGATTTTGTTGGGAGTTGTCACCAGTGCCGCCTCTTGTCCGAAGCCTCGAGCCATAAGCTATTATGAGTTTACCCATGGTGACATATCCACCACTTCCGCATCGACTTGATGAAGCACCAGATCCGATATCTGCCATATGTTTGGAGGAGTTTTCCATAGGAATGGAGATTAAAACTCTTCCGTGTGGTTATTATTATCATCCAATATGTATTGAGGCTTCACTTTTATTACGGTCTATTTGTCCCTACTGTAGTGAGATAGTTACAATTGTTAATATATAATTTGAAGTGCAAAATAAACAATGTATGTTATTGTTATTACTATGATACTTTATAAATAGTTGTGAATTGAAGCTTGTTGAGTAATTATTTTAATTGAATGTTTGTTTTATTAGTTGTTGTTACATTTTGTAACATAGAGTTATAAAATTAATAAATAAATTGACGTACGAAAATATTTTATATATGTATTAATAAACAAATTGAGAAAATCAAAACAGAAAGACCGTTTCTCTCTTCTTTTCTCTTCTCTCCTCTCTATTCCTGCTCTATTCACTTACCCGATTTGTTTGGCTCTCTCACCGATCTGATAAATTTTAATTCATTGCATGTTCTTTGCCGATCTGATAAATATTAAATGTGATTTAATTTCTGTGCACTCTTAAAATAATTGTAAAACCCTAGCAAATCGTTTTCTCCAAATCAGATAATCCGGATAATTAAACGAATACGGATGGTAACCGGATTCGAAGTGAATTCGAATCGGATAATTCAAATCCAGTTTCACCTCTAGGACAAGTCATAGGCTCTGAAAATAGGTTGAGGCCTACATGCTGCGCGTGCCTTTTCAAAATGGATCTGGTTGTTATATAATATACTCACTTCCGAAATCTGTTTTGTTTCTATAAATTATAAATTATCTGGATTGGGTTTAGGAGAATATGTTGTCTAAATATATTTTTTTGTAAATAAATTTAGCTAACATAGTTAACATGCGTATAAAAAAATTAGTGTGAATATGTCATCTAAATATTTCATGTGAATATTTTTTTGAGAAATATATTTGAAATATTTGGCATCATGATATATAGCTTGAGGAAGTTGAAAATTGTGTGGGTGATGGTAGTGTTGTATGATGAGTTTGATAAATTTTGATAAGTTTATGTTGTCATTTGATTTTTCTCTAATATCATATAAATATATTATATGAGTTTACTCATCTCAATTATAATATTGAGATATAACCTTATTATAAATTTTCAATTTATTTTTACAAATTGAGATCTTTGATAAATTTTGTCAAGCAAAATTCATATATAAGATATTGGTCTTAACACAAAATTTATTTACTTTTCCACAATAATTGTAGTACATGTTACTTAGAAATCATGCAAAATGCATCTAAAATGAGTATAAAAATTATGAATTAAGAATTTAAGAAGAAGCAATAAAAAAAATATATATTAAAAAAAACAGAGTTTCGAAGAAAATATGAGTTTTTTACAAATATATTAATAATTACTTTTACATTAAAAAAAAGAATAAAAGGTTGGGTTGATTAAATTCCATTATTATTGATGACATGAGACAATGTCGTGTGAACTGTTTACCGCATATTTAGATAATTTGTCTCAAAATTTTATTTTTTTACAGCAGTCACACACATGACAAATCCTTAAATTGATGAATAATATATATTTCTTTGATAATCAATAATTTGACCAGCAATAGTGTGTATTCCAGGAGTCAAATAAAAATTTTGGGGACAACCAATTGTCATAAGTCTCTGACAATTTGTAACAAGCTATATATTTCTTTGATAATCAATAATTTGACCAGCAATAGTGTGTATTCCAGGAGTCAAATAAAAATTTTGGGGACAACCAATTGTCATAAGTCTCTGACAATTTGTAACAAGCTTATTCATCAATTTAAGGATTTGTCATGTATGTGACTGCTATAAGAAAATAAAATTTTGAGATACATTATCTAAATATGTAGTAAATAGTTCACACGCCATTGCCTCATGCTTGTTGAGTAATTATTGAGTCCTCTATGAAATAATTTCTAGAAGATCAAATGACTCACAAACAACCTCTATGCAAGTATGTAACCTCTATATATATATTGAGTCCTTTATGCAACTCTCTCCTTAGAAGTTGTTCCCTTCAATTTTCTTAGAATTCATAGAACCTAGATGAATATTCAGCAAGTCATCTCCTGTTTTAGGAGAATTATTTTGTACAGGTTACATTTTGTGATCATGATAAAGAAGGAGAGAGCTTACCAAAAATTTGCTTTAATGAAGTTCAATACGTCACTTTACTCTAGGTGAGTCATTTGATTTATTTTTCCTTATTTATTATTTGTTAAAATAAATGTTCAATACGTCCTTAGTATAATTTACCTTATGGAGTTCAGCAGGTTTAATAGCTTTATATTTGTTCTTTAATATGATAAATAAATTGATAAGAGACTATATTATACCATACGATTATAGGTTGCATTGTTACTGGACTATATTTTTGCTTCTTTTTTTCATTTCGAATGTGGAAGACAAATTTATATGCAAATCACTAGAACAACTATATATATATATATATATATATATATATAGAGGTTGGCTACTATGCTTATATAAGCATATCCCCACATATGCTTATAACTCATTTTTGTGTTTCCAATGCCCAAATGGTCGATCGGAACCGTTCATTTTGTTCTCCATATTAATATGTTCTTGGAAACTAAATTTTATATTTTTCTGAATTTTTTTACTATTTATTAAGCCACTTTGAAAATCGTTGATCCAACGGTGGCTTAACAAAACAGTAAAATCAGAAGCCACCGTTGGATCAGAGATTTTCAAAGTGGCTTAATAAATAGTAAAAAAATTCAGAAAAATATAAAATTTAGTTTCCAAGAACATATTAATATGGAGAACAAGATGAACGGTTCCGATCGACCATTTGGACATTGGAAACACAAAAATGAGTTATAAGCATATGTGGGGATATGCTTATATAAACATATGTGGGGATATGCTTATAACTCATTTTTGTACTTTCAATGTCCAAATGGTCGATCTGAACCGTTCATCTTGTTCTCCATATTAATATGTGCTTGGAAACTAAATTTTATATTTTTCTGAATTTTTTTACTATTTATTAAGCCACTTTGAAAATTATTAATCCAACGGTGGCTGCTGATTTTACTGTTTTGTGCAGCCACCGTTGGATCAGCGATTTTCAAAGTGGCTTAATAAATAGTAAACAAATTCAGAAAAATGTAAAATTTAGTTTCCAAGCACATATTAATATGGAGAACAAGATGAACGGTTCAGATCGACCATTTGGACATTGGAAACACAAAAATGAGTTATAAGCATATGTGGGGATATGCTTATATAAGCATAGTAGCCAACCTCCTATATATATATATATATATATTTTTTTTTTGACAGAAAACTATATTTTTATTTATTGTTGTTCATATAATGGTCTGTATCCAATCACACAAACTATGATTTTTTAACTTGGATTCTGTTGATTGTGCAGATTATATTTTGTGATCCTGATAAAAAAAGGTTACAGTTCCTGATAAAACCAAAGAAAGCAGGGCATCCTAATTATCTACCTTCACAGTTCCTCTGGATTTGCTGGTAAGGTTTTACGCATCAAGTATTTTCTCCTCCGGATTTTACAATTTGGTACCCGACCTTTTTTTATTTTATTTTGTTTATATAGGCATGTTGATCTCGTTAAAGGAAGGGATGAATCAGATGACATCTTGATCCCGTTAAAATTGCCATATTGATCCCTTGGATATTCTTAACAAGTCCAAAGCTAGTAGGGACCAATATTTTTTTTGGAAAAATAGGCATAAGCCCTTCCATTGAAATTAAATGCGGAATACACAAGAGCAAAGGAAAAATAGATAGAAAGTAAACTACCCAAATAAAAACTAGTGCCAGGAATGGTCTCAGTATCACATTCGGCTTCCTTAACTAGGTACTGAACTTCGAAGGAAGCAGTACCAAGGTTTCAGCCATATTTATTCACATCATTGACCTTAGCAAAACACAATTACAACCATCCTAGAACTCAAAACTAAAACTAAGTCTGATGCCAAGCATAAAACAAACATGGACATCTTTGTGTCATTGTACCAAGTTAAGTTCCATACAGCACTAACAAGTGAGCCAACAAGAGAGCAAAACAGCCATTTATTTCATGAGTAACAATAAAGTATGCCAGTAAGAGTTCATGTCAATATCATCAAGGGACCATGAGGGTCGGTACCACTGGTACAGTGGGAACAAGAGGCCCAACAAGAGCAGGCAAAGGAGAGAGGGATTGCAGGAGAATCATATCCAAGTCCTCCGGGAGCCAGCAATTAGTAAAACGCAGCACAGCCCATTTTTTTGTACCTATCCAGTAATCCATCATAGAGCAAATTAGTAATATCATGTTTCTAGTTGTGGGAATTGGGGTATGATCAAAGCACATAAAATTTCTAGTTTTTCATACACACTAACATATAGCACTCACTACCATTAACATGGCTTCTCTTTTTTTGAGAGACATGGATTGAGCCAAGAATTGTATATTTTCTAAAGTAGTCCAATCCCCATAAAAATCTTAAAATTTACCCATCCAGAACCAGATCTTAGCAGTGTAAGGCATGTGAGAAATAAATGTAATGTGATTTCCATTTCACAGTTGCAGAAGTGACAACTTGAGTCACCTTGCCACCTTTTCTTGGTTAACACATCCTTGGTAAGAATTTTATTTTGGAATAACAACCATATGAAAATTTTTATTTTCAAAGGCATAGGAATATGCCACCACATATCAGCAAAAAACACTTGTACCCCTCTGAAAGAGAGGAAGCCATATAAAGATCATGTAGTAAAATGAGATTGAGGGTCTCGTTTCCATTAAGGAGAATCAGGAACTGTAGAGAGAGAATAAGAGAGAATGATTGCGACAACCTCATACCACTCAGAAAGAAGTATACCATGCAAGTTTCTTCTAAATTGGAAAATTGATCTTTTAGATTCTATAACCCTTTGTACAATAACTAAAGGACTAGAACACAAGTCAAAGAAATGAGGATATGTGATTGACAATGGACAATGCAAGTGCCAAGTGTCAGCCCATAACTGAATATTTTGGCATGTACCTACCTTGAAAGAACAACTCAATTGACCAATGTATTGCAATTTAGTCACCTCTCTCAAAAAATGAGACATTTCATTCAGATGTGAATGTGAACTATATTTTACAAGCAAGAGTAGGGACCAATATGTCTATGTCAAAAATTTCATTGTCTATGATCAACCATGTTTTGATTTTGTTTTTGTAGGCGAAATGAGTAGCCAATATAGTCGTTCTTCATCAAACAACGTAGAGGATACATTTTAACTGTTTTGCGAATTTAGACTAGTGAGCAGAGCAAGAAACACCAGCAATAGCTTTTGACTAGATTGTCGAAGCAAGTGCTAAAACCATATACCAAGAAGAACTATCGAACATAATTTTATAGCAGTCCAAAAGAAGGTTGTAATGCATTTTATAGTTGTAGTTTGTTTTTTAATTTTGTTTAAATGACATGTGATGCAATGGCTTGTGACATAATGATATTTTTTATGTTTGCTTTAAGTCTTCCATGAGGTGTAATTATTAATTTACACTCAGAAGTTTGTAAACCAAGACATAGATTGTCTCATTAAATTTGTTGCTTTTAGTCTTTTGCTTGGTTAGTGAGATTAAAAATGTAGAGGCATGGCTTAATTCTCTTCTACAATATACTCATTGTTATTGTAGAGGCAACAATTGATTAGTGTGAAATTTGGAGTTGTTATGGATGCTTTGTTAATTACTCACTGTTTAAAGTATCATATATATTCCATTGCAAACTGGACATGTTATTTATATGAAAATGTTGTATGACTTTGTAGTTTTATTTTTACTGTTAATTTGCTTCTTTTATTTTGTTCTTTGAATGATGATGCTCACTCCTCTTAGGTAGAAGACATATAATTTCTACATGCTTATATTATTGTCTTTATCTTCTTTTATTTTGTTCTATCAGCATATCAGTATCAAAATGCTTACATCAGAGTCAAATTCCTTATCATATTTTTCAACAAAGAGGAGTCGCTGGATTATTAACTTTCATCTTCAATTTTGTTCCATTGCAAATTGGACCTGTTATTCACTTGCATTCCCATTGGTTTTATGAATTAACCATTTGAACAAATAGCAAGGCATCAATTTCAACAATAGATAACTTAGTCTAGACAAAATAACATAAGTCTAAACAACATGACGTAGTCTAAACAACATGACATAGTTTATACAAAATGACATAGTCTAAACAAAAGACAGTTTATGAATTGACTTCATCAGATTCGTAAATATCAGCTAGCTTTTGAACATCACTTTCCTCATCATCAACCGTCTTTCGTTTGTCCTTTCCATTATTTTTCAGCTACCATAATGAACAAAAACAACAATCTTGTCAGATGCAACAATATGTAGGCAAACTTCTCTATTTTTTTGCTGAACTGCACCTTTCTTCCTACAGTATATAAATATGAAAGACTTGTACCTTTATTCATACAGTATAATTCCCATATCGGTACAGTGGTACGATACCATACTGGCACAGTGGTACGATCCCATACTGGTATAGTGGTACAACACCCCTCAAACTACATACAACATCATACCAGACTGGCACAGTGGTATCATTACCATACAATACAGCTTGGAAGTTGTGAAATGCAAGATTAAAACTTAAAAAATGCAAGCTTACCCAGATTTCCAGTTTATTTTGATAAAATGCATAAAGTTCAACTTTTTGTGCATCAACCATCAACAACCTTTGAATTAAACTTGACACGAGTAACAAAATACAGACTTAAATACTGTTAGCTTGTGATTAGTGTGTTGCGTCTCTGATTAAGGTAAAGAAGGCAACACACAGATGCTATTATGGTTTAAACCAATTTTACTGCCATGTGCATAACATAATTTATAATTAATTGTTTGTTTATGGCGCACCGGTAGAGATCCTAATTAGGGAGGGCACATCCTTTTTACTTAATAAAAGTCAATTCTTTAATCGAAACTAACAATAATTACAAGAACTAGACATGTAGCTGAAATTGACAAAAGAACAAAAGATTACCCCCAAAGTACCATACTCTAGAAGTCCTTATCTTTAATCATGTTAGCTTAATAAATTAAATATGATATCAAATATTCACAGAAAAGATGTCAATTTAAAATAGTTGCATGTCTCCATCCGAAAACTTAGAAGTTGTCAGAATTATTACTAATTAAGTTGACAAAAGAGGAGCTCTAGGCACAATTAATCCACCAAATATTTTTAATCAACAAGGACAGTATTGACTCCCCAGTTCTGCTGCATCTTACCGTTCCATCTGATCAGAAGTTCTTCTCGCACTTCCAGGGACATGAGGTAGCAGGAGTCACGATTTAGTAGAGGAGCGGGGGGAGGTGGGGTTAGGGTTTTAGTAGTGGTGCGGCGGTACGGTGTGCACCGAGAGAGAATACGAGCGGGACAAGGGTCGGGGCTGGGGGTCGGAGCTCTCTGCCGTGTCTAGGGTGGGAAACAAATCTGCTGCGATCCAAATTAGATGAACAGTACTATGAAATCCCTGCTTTTTTAAATATAACTGTCGATTTATTTTGAGATGCGTGCACAGAAAAAATTGAACAGTTAGATTTGGAAAAGCAGGGATTTCAGGATACTGTTCATCAAATTTGGATCGTAGCAGATTTCATTCCATCTAGGGTGTGGGCTGGGCTGAGGTCGCGTGGAGGAAGAAGAATTCGCGTGAGAGAATGAAGGGGTCGGGGCTGGGGAAAGAAAGGGATGCCTCTCTGAAATGGACCCTCCAGTTCCGAAAATATTCAAATCCAGCGAAATTTTTAGAATCAGATCCATCTGATCTGTACGAATTTTGAAGGAGATCAAATGCCTCACAATGCAATGCATAGAGAGCTCAATACATTGCAATGTATGGTAACCTATCCCTATATATATATATATATATGGACTGTCTAATTTGCTGCCAGCACTTTGACGAGGTGCTTACGGGGTCATATTAGCGTATTTGATGTTCAAACAATAAATTCAAACTGTTAGATATTCAATCTATATTAAAATCTACTTGGAGACCAAATTTTACATTTTTTTAGAATTTTTTTACTATTTATTAAGTTGGTTTGAAAACCGCTGTTTTCAGTAAATTTCTGCAGCATTGAAAACATTAAATTTCAAACCAACTTAATAAATAGTTAAAAAATTCCAAAAAATATAAAATTTTGTCTCCAAGTAGATTTTAATATAGATTGAATATCTAACGGTTTGGATTTATTGTTTGAACTAGACTTTTTGGACC
>CAXKVR010000230.1:0-60955 GCA_964058845.1 Carex sylvatica
CAGTTTCCTCAGCACTTCATGCCTTTCCACCCACCACCTCGACCTCAGTACCAGGCGGCTAACAGCCCCGCCGCCGCCGCCGCCGCCTCTTCTCCGGCCTCGACTCCGGCGGCGAATGGAGGAGGAGGGGAGGATAACAAGACGATCTGGGTTGGAGACCTCCATTACTGGATGGACGAGAATTATCTCGCCAGCTGCTTCCTTCATACTGGAGATGTTAGTTTCTTTCTTGACTTCATTTCTTTTGGTAGATCTTGACGAGTAGTGATGATGTTTGTTGTTAATTTTATGTCATTTTTGGATAAACACATTAAATCGGGAAGTTGGGATAGGAAGTTCGTTTATTATTGTCTGAATGGTTAGATCTTGAGCAGCGTTGTAGCTAGAACAAATGGTTGTAAATTATTTTTTGCTAGATAATGACAAGTGCTTGTGAGCTTTTTGGAGGGATCTAATAATTGGATTGGGATGTGACATCCAGTATTTACTTTGTAGTAAAAGTTTATAATTACAGCAAATGAACTTGTAAACTAAAACTGATGTTGTTCATTACTTGGCTGCATTATTAGATTCATATTGTACTAAATGGCTAAGAACCTAAGTCAAATGTTTGACCTTGGTTTCTTGAAATTTAACCCTTGAATATGGTCACAGTTTTCTTGTCTTTATTTCATTATGGGTTTTGCAATTAAGTACTTTAATGAAATTGACATATTTTTCTGAATACTTGTATATGTGCGAAACAGACTTGTACTATGTTGGTGTGTATGTTGTTGTTGTATTGTGGCAATAGGTTTAGAGAAGTTCATAAGCAGTTCCCTAGAGTTTCATTATGATTAGAGCACTTTACACATGTATCTTTTTCTTTTCAAGCTCTGCTCTAAGCATCTTATTCAATTTTCATGTTGTGAACCGAAAGAAAAGGCTTGTGTGATGTGGATAAAATATTTCTCAGTTGCAGAGTAATTGTTCATCTCTGTATCATTGTATTCAACATAACTACATTTGGATGAAGGTCTAGACTAGTAATTTTGTGTCCTCTGACTTCTATCTTTCAGGCTGTTACGAGCTTATCAGGACTTGTTACTTCCTTTCTGTTTTGTATTTCTTCTCTCTTGCTCAATTTATTAAGCTTTAACATTTATCTTGAATAATTAATCAGATGATGTGCATCTTTCTCGGTATCTGCCATTATTTCTTGGTCAACCTATCACTGTATGACTAATTCCATGTATCAGCTCTGATTAGTATTTCCTTTTTTATATGGATTAATTTGGGAACTTCGAAAAATCAGGGACCATCTCCATAATATACTTCTTAAATAAAAGAAGAAGGGGCTGGTATTCTGGTATTGATTGGTTACTTTTGGGATTCAGGTGCACAGCATAAAGGTGATAAGGAACAAGATGACGGGCAACTCAGAAGGGTACGGGTTCGTGGAGTTCAACAACCGGGGAGCTGCAGAGAAGGTGCTGCAGACATTCGGGGGCCACGCTATGCCCAACACCGACCAGCCCTTCCGGTTAAACTGGGCTTCCTTCAGCATGGGTGAGCGCCGCGCGGATGTTGCCTCTGACCACTCAATCTTTGTCGGCGATCTGGCTGGCGACGTCACTGATGCCATTTTGCTCGAGACCTTTGCTAGCAGGTAGTTGATAGTTTGTCTCGATGGCTGTTTTTAGTGTTGATTTGTCATTTATAATAAACTGATATGTTCAGTATTTTAGATGAATTTTGTTCATTTGAGGTGCTCCTGATACTATGCGATCAATATATGATCTCTCTTTCTTTCCTATTTGGGTAATCAGAATTGCTTGTTGAATGTAGCTACAGCTTATATAAGTGCTAGTTTGGCCATGTGTTTTTTCTGCTTTTGTTTTTTATTAGAAGGGGACAAAGGAAGTTGGGGGGGGGGGGGGGGGGGTCTCCAAATGTTCCAATTGTGTCTTAAAATGTAAAATGTTAGTGTTGGTGTATTCCTGCAGTATTTACGTCCCTGTTTTATATTATATTTAAGTACTAAAAGTGTATCTCTTTACCCAGAATCTCACTTAATACGAGTATCTCAACTTTTGCTTACAATACACTATCATTTAATGTGGGATTAAACTGGTCAATTCAGGTATCCTTCAGTGAAGGGTGCAAAGGTTGTTATTGATGCAAACACAGGCCGATCTAAGGGTTATGGTTTTGTGCGGTTTGGAAATGATGACGAGAAGGCCCAAGCTATGACTGAGATGAATGGTAAATATTGTTCTACCAGGGCCATGCGTATAGGCCCTGCTACTCCGAGAAAATCTTCAGGTTTGCTATATTTTAGAGTTTTTGTTCTATTTTTTATTTTTTATATTTTGCATCTTTCTTGATTGTGCAAATTTATTGTTTGTCGGCTATTTTTTTTTTTTTTTAATTATGTTCAGCTGCTGTGACTCTGCATAGGGTTGTTTATTCTTTTTAGATTGGTAGTATTTTGGTATATGCGAATTGGTTTCAAATACAGAGTCAGTAAGGGGAAAAAAATGCTGAGTCAGATTGTCAAACAAACATTGTTGCCTTATAGTAAAGAGTTTCTTGCCTTAATTTTTTTCTCTCTAAAAGAAGTATGGTTTGTTGGGAAACAGTATCTCATAGAATTTGAGTGCTAAATAATGAAAATGTATGTTTATTGCTAAATTGTCAAGGTTAATACAATTTTGATGCTTTGAACATGCTTCTTGTTACTTTGGTAAACTTGAACTCTTAAAAGGTACTTTTGCTCAATTTCTTTGTTTACAAAATTTTGAAAATTTGAAACATTTATCCAAATAGCTCCTTTCAATCAACTTTAAAAACAGAGATATTGATCCATAGTACCATAGCCTCACTCTTAAGATAATATATATAGATTACCATTTTGGGCAGATAATTTTTTTTCCTCTCATTTTAATTGAGTTTATCATGTGTAGGTGGTCCTGGATCTAATGGCAACACAGCACCATCTGATGGGGGAGATGTAACAAACACTACTGTAAGTGCATCTCCTTCTGGTTGAGCTTTTTATTGTTCTATATAATGACACCATTTTTCCATGAAAAATATTTTTAGGTATTTGTCGGCGGACTGGACCCAGATGTTAGTGAAGACGACTTGAGGCAAGCCTTCTCCAAATATGGAGAGATCTCTTCTGTTAAGGTCCCAGCTGGTAAACAATGTGGCTTTGTCCAATTCGCACAGAGGTAATACTAAAACAGAGACATTTACATTTTTTTTCCCCCATTTTTAATATACTAAAAAAATTATGAAACTTTGAGCTCATTTCTTTACCACATGGTCCATTTGTAGATCCTCTTGTCTGATTAATACCATTTAATTCTGAGAATAATAAGTTGTCTTTTAAGTTAAATTCATGGGTGTAGTTGTAATTTAACCATATCATTAAATAAGTAGCTGCAATTATTCCAGAAAAAGTGCTGAAGAAGCATTGCAAGGTTTAAATGGAACAGCAATCGGGAAGCAAACCGTACGTCTTTCCTGGGGAAGAAATCCAGCAAATAAGCAGGTAATAATTTTGTAACTTTCAAAGGGTTCCTCCTGGGGATGAAAACGGATTGGATATTTTATCTGATTCTTATCTGATCCATATCCAGATTTTTTTAATACAGATAATCCAGGATCTGATATTTGTGGATATGAATTAGTATATGGATATATTTTACGTAGATTTGGATAAGGATATGGTTTTGAATTTTGAAAATGCGGATATGCCTTTGAATTTTGATAGCAGAAGATATGTATATATACACACATATATGCATCTTGTAACTAATAACTTATTAATGAAAGTAGTTGTGTTATTCGCCATTATAATGGAATACATGATATGAATTTTTGTTTATTATAAATGTTAGTATCAAAGAAATTATTTTTTTAACAAGTTCAATGCATCGTATAAAATTTGTTTGTAATATCTGTGCATCTGTATTTGTATTCATTTTATGTCCAATTCGTATCCGTATCCATATCCAAGTCTATCTATATACCTATTTGGAAAATAAAAATGGATACGGATTTTCTGATCCGAATCCAATTGTTGTGACCCCTAGCTTCTCTATGATTCTGCCATTAACCTACTTTGGTGTTTTAATAATATTTGTATTTCTTTGTAGGGGAGAGGAGGAGATACAGGTAACCAATGGAACGGTATGTACTACACAGGTCAGTATTATAATGGGTATGCATACGGCGCACCTTTCCCCGACCCATCAATGTATGCAGCAGCTTACGGTAGCTACCCATTTTATGGGAATCAGCAACAAGTGAACTGAAAAGGTCAAAATAGAGAGAGAGCTAAAAGGATAGAATCCATATAATTATAAATGGGCGATGAGACTAGTTCTAGTTATAGTGCTTAAACGGATATTAGGTGAAGCTAGAGAGATGTAGCGTGTGGTGGTTGTGTAAAGTACATCCATTCCCTGAACCTAGCACTTTCTTCCGAGGGAATTTTTTTATCAACCAAGTTTTATCTGTTATATTCATTCAAAAATTTTGACCTGGTGGAAAGAAAACTATTTAAGACTGTTTACGTCGTGTCATTGTTAATATTTTGGTGTTTTGTTTCTCGAGTCAACTGATTTTTATGCTTTAAAGTGATACAGAGTGGTTTGAAATAACCACTTTCTTTGTAGAAGTACGCTGGTGACTGAATTATTTTTTGTTTTACTGGCAATAATTGTTTTTTGAGGCTGAACAAGGGGAGCATATTTTTGGAATCAATTCATGCTCGTTTTCGTTTATTCTTATTGACAATAATTGTGTTTTTTAGGCTGAGCAAGTCGAGCATATTTTGGAATCAATTCATGCTCTTTTAACTTTATATTTGCTTAGAAAATAGTAAACTAGTCAGAAGATATCATTGCATTAATGCATTTGCATCCATGGATTTATTGCCGATGATAATTTGAACAATTATAGTTTATTTTCTCTAGAACCAACTAATATGTATGAAACTACGTTTGTAGGGATGGAAAACATGTCATGTTGTGACCGGGTATGGTGCGAAATGTGTGCAGGTCACATGATGTCACTTGTGTCCACTGTGTTATTGCTATTCGTGTGAAGTGACTATTTTTTGAAATATTGACATGATATGACACACGAACTGGTATAATGGACATATTGAGTACAAGTTTTGAAATATGTACATACCACGGTACAAGTCCCAGCACAAAGGTCATGTTTGGCATGTGACACATCAACTAGATTTTTGCCATTTTCGCACTTCAAGCCTGATGTAGAGTCAAAATATTACTGAAATACAATAAATTTTTTGTGGTAAATCTGGTAATTGGTGCTCATAAGCGAATACTTTTACCAGGGATTCACTCGGGTGAGGCTTTAGCCAAAGTTTGATTCTTTAAAACCCTTAATCAGCAATAAACTGAATTGAACATAAATTGTTCTCAAATTGAGCGAGAAATACTAACAGCGGAGTTTAAAAGTTAATGAAATTAAAATAGTTTTGGAGTTCAATATTATAAGTAATTCTTTTAAATTAAATTTCTATTGGACACTAGTGTCAACTTCATGTACAACATATATGGACTCTAGAAACCTGTGCTCTAAAACAGAAAAGGGGAGTGCTATACTGAGGGCACAAATTAAATGCCTCACTAGAGGAATGCCTCGCTTTGCTTCGGCGGTACTTATTGCGATAAGTTTCATGAGTTGTATGTTACAAAGTATAAAAGACGCAATGCAGATGAACAACAAAAACAAAAATTCTTTCAAAGATGAACAATGTAAATAACATGATATGATTGAATGAAAGATCATAAGTATCACAACATACTTACTGCTCCTTTTGCTTTGTCTGATTTTGTACAGAGTAAAAATATTCTTTATAGATGAGCTTCAATAAAAGGAACGTAAATAATTCTGCAAATTTCAAAGCAAAGCAAATATTTACTATTTCACAGGTAAGTATTTGCTATATTACCCGGTTAATACTATATTGCCAAAACTCATGTCATTTTTACACCTTTGCTCAATTCTGCATCTTCAACATATTGCACTGCTGACATCCCTTCAGTACTAAGCTCGAGATTTGACTAATCTAAAATTCAATTCAATCATAAAGCAGTAAGTAGTATACAAATCTAGTTATGTTCATGTTAAATTATCATAATAACACAGTAGTCCTTTTACTTTACCATGAAGCACGGAATGGTAATTGTCACTTGGATTTAGTTTACATATTGCTCTTTGAGAAAGGCACGTCTCATTTGCTATCACTGTTATCATAAATCACAATGAATTGCTTATATTTTTCTTTCAGAGTTATGGTGCGCAGCTGCTGTTCGGATTTTTTTTTGCCTTTTTCTGAACAATTAAGGTTTCAGTACGTAAAAATTGTGGTTGCAAAATTAAATGATTAGTCGAATAGTACATATGTCTTTCATAAATGATTGCCACATTTTCTCCCCATTATATTGTAAATCCCCATTATATTGTAAAGACGTACCTTTCATACTATGCTTGACAATATTCTTTGTTGAGTATCTCAATTTTTGGACTTTCACTGGCGCACCATTGCAGCTCATCTTGTGATTAAGGAGTGCTTTGCAAGAGAATAAACAGGGAGTCGGTGAAGTGTCACAACTAACTGAATAAGAATATAAGGGTTGAACACCAACCTTAGTTTCATATTATATTGAGGGGAATAGGAGATACTATTGGCAAAATGGGGCATCAAAAACATCGAATGCCCTCTTCAATTGACAGTTCTCACTCTTCTTTTTAATTGAATTAATGTTCTCGTTCAATTGCATGCAACTACTTGAATTTGCTCTGATTCTAGTTTGGACTCCCATCTGTGTGTACCACACACAAATCATTGAACCAGAAATAAAAAAATCATATTGTGATGCCATTAGCAGCACATTGAGAATGACTTTGCTAATTAACACATCTCTTCAAAATAATGATCGTATCCCGTTTGTTAATAGTGCGTAACTCAGATCGAACAATCAGTTCTTAAATGCACAACTATATGAGCAAAAAGAGGGAAACCAATACTGACGGCCCGAATTGGACCTATTGATGATCAGTCAAGAAAATACAAAAAAAAACATGTATATAGCGAAATTACCATAAATTTGAAGATTTATGAAGAATGAGAATGACCAGATAAATGGAAAGGAATAGAAGCATCGTGAGTGTAGAATCGGCACCTTGGAGTTAGCACTGCAAAAGAGACGGGAGGAGAGAAATTAGCGAAATGATATTTGATCGACGGTAAGGGCGACATTCCCTTTCTGCAGCTTGAGCGGGCTTGAAGGAGACAACTGGAACTTAGCGATCGACGCAGTGGAGAGCGTGGCGAACCGGGTTCCAGGGTAGAATCGATCAGACAGAGAGAATGCTTCTTATGGAAGCTCTGAATCGGAACTTGTACAAATGATTGGAGAAGTGGGAAGAGAAAGAAAGCGCTCGATTTGGCGAAGACGGAAGAAAGATCGAGAGAGTAACGGAGGCAGCTGGGGAAAAAGGAAAAATAAAATTGGAGCGCGGAAGTTTCCTGAGAGCGAAAACTAAAGTGAGACAAAGAAGGAAGAAACAGTTTCGCAGAAAATGGGGTCCCAACTGTCAGCCTAATTGTTCATTATACTGTAGCAAACTTAATCGGAGAGGCTGACAGTCGGACCCGATTGTCGGTCACACTGTAGAGTGTACTGTAGATAGGCATCAAGGATTAGATATATAAGAAAAGGTATTGTCTTCCGTTTAATAATCTCCCGAAAATCCCTGCAACTAATTTCACGCGTTTTGGATAAGGTTTTAACGGTTCGCAATTTTTCTTCAATTTCTCCTTCTTCGATCTATCTTCGTTTTCAGAAAATTTCTCATTCTCGATCTCTCTCCGAGCTCCTTTCCCGATTTCTCTTGCGATCGCCTCCTTCCCAGCCAAATCGCGCTTCTCTCGATCACTCGTAAGCCCCTCCGATGGCCTCCCTCCTAACATCCTCCTCTCCGACAGGTCTCCAAACCAGTTAACTTTCCTTAAAAGATTGCGGTACTTTTTTGGCATGCCATTGAGAAGTACAGGGTTTCAATTCATGGCAAAAGGAGGGAGCGGCGACTGCAAAAGAGGCAGCGGAGTCGGAAGCACAGGTGGTAGCGGTGGCAGCTCGACATTTGTTCCGATGAACTCTATTTTCATTGGCTTTCCGTCCAGCTGCCATAGCATCCTCCTTTTTTGCATACACCACTTCAGCAGTTCCCTAGTAAATTTGAAACATTGTTTTGACTTTTGACAATTTGATGTTAGAAATAACCAAATATATGCTGCTCGTTACTTTCAAATAAGATCATACCAGAAATGTCAGATGACTTGCAAGTTATATATAGTTGGTGCACCTAGCAAAATATAAATCTAGAATTATCATAGCATTATACCTGAGTCATCAGGTAGCTGTGGAAACTTAATATTCTTCTCTTCAAATTCCTTTTCTTAAATTACCCCTTCGATCTGGCACTGATGACATCAGCATCAATGCAGATGGTGTTTGGGCATACAGTTGTGGCTACTCTGGTGGAGGCAAAGCGTCTCAGCCGGGAACAATATGCTTCCAATCACCCTGCCGGGCGGATTGGCAAGAGCCTCATCTTTAAGGTTTTCTTTTGTTGTTTCTTTTTTTTTGGAAAAATTATGTATAAATATCGAATATGATTTGCCCTTCAGTGCATAAAAAACTCAATCCTGCCAAGTTATTTGTCAGTAACACATTTTGTAGTTTGTTAAAATAAATAGTGAGCAATGAAATATTTTGGGCATTTTTAGAGTAATTGGTATGGATAGCATGATTTAATCATGCTTTGTAAGGTTATACAGAATATACAATGTTTTCATATATGAGGGTTCACTTGATATTTCTTATCTCACAGGGTATGTCAGTTATTTTGACATGTGTTGGCCTTATGGAAAATTGTCTTCTCTTTAAATATTTATTTATTTTATTACTATTTTTTTTTGCTTTTCTTCTTTATTTGCAAATCTTTTTATTTTATTTTTTCTTTTGGACATTATATAGTGCAATCACATTTCCTCTCTGTGTGTGAAAAAAATGAAGAAAATTGGGTTAAACAGGAAGTGATACTGACATATTGCAGCATCTGTTTTATCTTTTCTTTTTTCTTTTTTTTTTGGGTACAAACTGTCTACCTAGAACATTGATCCCTTCTTTAACATCAATAGAAATTTGAATATTAATGTTGAAAAGTAATATATATAGGTGAAGGATGTAATGAAAAAGCAAAACGAGCTACTCTATGCAAAGATGGTGACATGATAATGGATCAGCTAACATAACTAATAAGTAAAGGATGTCTCCTTGTAGTAGATGATGCTTACCGCTTAATTGGTACATTCACTGATGGTGATCTCAGGAGGACACTGAAAGCAAACGACGCTGTTATTTTCAACATGACAGTTGGTCAAATGTGCAACAGGTTTGAAACACCTCCAACAAGTTATTGGATACATCTAGCACCGTGTTTTACCAAACTGGTATAGAAATTGACCGTAATTATTTTGGCTGGAACTGATATTTAAAGCCTCAAACCCAGTACATATTCCTTTTGTACAACTTGAATAAGATGAAGTCAAACCAATACACTCTGAAGTCAATCAGAAATATTGGTAATAGTTGCATATGTGCCGTTACTAAGAAATATCTCACAATTTTCCCAAGTCATGTGAAGTTGTAAACATTTTTTCGTTGTCCTGATTTCTTTGGAAGTAGCAATACGCAAGCTGCCCGCTTTTCTAGTTTTTTTTTTTGTACTGATTAACAGTATAAAAGAAGCAGAGGCAGTTTAGGCACCTTCTAGAGTTCAGAGTTAGTGAGGAAGGGGTTTTGATATTTCTCAGGGTTACACTTGCCAGTATCCTTTTTTTTTTTGCTATGCATAGTAGTTGTCATTTTCCAAGGGGTACACATAATACTGTGACATTATGCGTGGGCACACTATATTAAAATTGGCCGACTATGTATAGTGGCATGGTAACAACCGTTGTGGTATACTGAGATGCGAAATCCTGATCCTTGATTGAATAACATTTAAAATGGAACATGAGATAGTGAATATATAATCTACAATGAAGTATGTGTATTCTTATAACATTACATTAATATAGCAATTTTAAAGGGTTAATCAGCATATATCAGGTTCTTCGTCATAAGATTTTACTGATCTGGAGCAAATCTGAACCTTGGATCTTAGATTGGACAGTCCAGATAAAACCCCAACTGCATTTGGTAGAATTTGGATGCTTAAGGCAGGTAGTTAGTCAAGTTTGATTAGATCTTGCGCTCTGAAATGAATGATCCAGATTTGTTAGGGACCATCTAATGAAATTAGCATAGAAATCTGTAACCCAACCTGTAGGTGCTAATTTCTGATTTTTTTTTAAGACCACCAATTCCATTGTGAATGTTTATATGCTACAGGCTGAGAGGCTTTGTACCAATTCTCTTTTATATATTCTTGTATGTTTTTTGCATGTCAGAAATCCAAGAACAATAATGGCAGATGCAATGGCAGTGGAGGCAATGAGAAGATGGAGGGACCACCTTCTCCTGTGCAGTTCTTGCCATTAGTAGATGAAAGTAGAACTGTGATTGAAATTGTGACGCTTCATGGATTAGTGTCTGCTGGTTTATGAACACTACTAGGACAAATAAAATTTTGACAAAAATTAAAATTTGAATTTTTTTTACCGGTTTACAGGATTCAAAGAAACTATGTACAGAGTTATATGATAAGGTCTACATAATTCAAAATAATTAAAAATAGCAACTAAAAGAATATTTGAAAAAAAAATTGAAAGAAAATTTGGAAATAAAAATTTGAAAAAAAAATAGGAAAAAAAAATAGGAAAAAAATTTGAAAAAAAAATTTGAATTTTTTTTTTTACATACATCTGTTTACATAATTTTAAAGTGGTCCTAGTTAATTATTAGTTTTAAAAAGTTGTTAGAGATATTCTAGATGTGGTCTTGGTCAAAAGATATAAAAGTGGTCTCAGTCAAAGCAGTTAAAGTTGTTAAAATGGAGGTTAAAGTGAAAGTTATTGGGGACTACATAGAAATGAGATTTTTATGTTGAAATGATTCGTTGAATTAGTTTACAGGATTAATTCAAAATATCTATAGAATTATGTAATAAGGTTTACATAATTCAAAATAATTAAAAGTAGCATCTAGAAGGACATTTGAAAAAAAAAATTGAATTTTTTTTTTTACTGATTTATAGGATTCAACGAAACTATATACAGAGTTATGTGATAGCATAAGATCATCCGTGCTATGATCTTAATAATTTAGCATATAAATTTCAAATTTCAATTTAAGTAGCTCAATAAATTAGTTATATTACTATTTTAAAAAAAAATTCACTATTTTTGTGCTTTATGAAAGATGGGCAAAATGACCTAAAACATTGACAGTTTTTTTTTTTATTTGTGGACCTTTTTTTGCCATATTTCATAAATCATAAAGATAATAAATTTTTTTCTAAAAATAACAAAACTTAGTATTCTACAAGTTTATTATATAACAAATTTGTTGAGTTACGTACTTAAATTAAAGTTTGAAGTCTATATGATAAGTTTTTTAGACCGTAGCACAGATGACCTTATGTTATTCATAGCACTCAAGCCTTACTCTTAAATAATAGCCCGATAAAAAATGATCGTAAAATTTAAAGCTTGAAACCCAATTTTTTTTTTTTGGGGAATCGCCTTGCTTTAAATTATTAAATAGTAGCATTATTTTTCAAAAAGAAAATACTAGTACTAGCATTGTTATTATAGAGCTTGTTATCAACAAACTATTCCGATCTCAAGATTATAAGACCGGATCTGTTATAAATGCAATTGTTAATTATCACTCTCTCATACGGAGCAAATAAAATAGTCGCTGGTAACAAGAACTTAAATCCTTGCAATCCTTGCTTCCACCAAATTAGGGGCAGATGACATGACAAGAATCTTTCCTTTTCAGGTCGTTCGAGTGCTAACAAGTATTTCGGCAAACAAGAATCAAATTAAAATCTCAGTTTAAATTGTAGGTATTGTTTTAAGTATAGAACACTCGAATGACCTAAAATTAAAAAATAAATTAAAATCTCAATTTAAATATAGGTATTGTTATCACTCTCTTTATGGATCTTATTTGAAAGATAAAATCGAATAGAAAACATTCGTATTTTTAGATTCGTAAAATTCATCACAGATCGTCTGAAAAATAAATTATAATAATCAGAAAAAAAATATAAAAAAAGTAGGTGAAAATAACCTTTTCTTTTTTGTCTTGAAACCAAAAATAGTTAAGAGTTAAAACTATCTAGAAATGCTTTTAGATAAAGGTTTAAATGTTTGCGAATAACATTTTAAAAGATTATAAACATAGCTTTAAATCTTTGGATAATAGCACTGAAAAATGAAAGTTAGACAATATTAGAAGATTTTTTTTTGTTTAAACTATTTAGAAAATGCGCTCGGATATGATAGCTCGGGAACCAAAACATTTCTCTAATAAAAAATTTGGTCCATTATAAATATCTTCCCACAAGTTATTTTTTTGATGGTGGCCTGGTGGGATGTCAATTGTCATTCTACGATTTTGCATTGATAAAAAGAAATATTTACATAATAGTCCCCTACTCACTTACATCAGCTATAATCTATAAAATCACTAACTACAATTACACAGAGACAGTAAATAAGAAAGTAAAAGAAAACTACCAAAAAAACGCCCTCAGCAGTTATTTATCCACAGCTTTACTTCTTGAATCGTCTCTTCAACCAGTATCCTGACCATTTTACTTTTTTTGGTTGAAGATTCTATTGTTCCTCTCCCGCCACAGCGCCCATAGACCCGATGCCCAAGCATTCTTGTATTTGGATAGCCGACGTGGCACTCCATAGCATGATATGGCTGCTGGTACTGTTTGGGATTCCTTGATTATTGGTCTTCCTCAGTAACTCATTCCAGAACTGTTTTGAAATGTTACAATCCCAAAAAAGATGCTTGGTCGTCTCTAAAACCATAGTGCCACATAACCCACACCCATCCGGTGCTTGGCATCCCCTTCTCCTCAGTACTTGCCTCGTGAGGAGTTTGTTCTGCAGCAATTCCCATATGAATACCTTTACCTCGGGCGGTGTCTTTGATTTCCACACTCTTTCCTGGTACCAACACAGAACTCCTGTACCCTGTAACAATTTATACCCCCACATGATTCCCACCTCCAGATGACCTCCATCGTATTGGGCTGTATTTTTATTGAAACTTTGTAAAAGTCTCTGAGGCTCATCAAGTATTTGAGGAAAAAAAAAGTGACAATCATGAGTTCAATTTACCAATGAAATTAAGACATTTGTCTTGCAGAAAATAGCAACAAAGAAACATTATTTCAATACATAAACAAAATGAGACAAAGATATTTGAGTAAATTTAAAGCACTCTGTTAATAGACCGCATGATATTTCGTTCCTTCCAACTTTTATTTAGCTAACGAGACGAGAAAATTAAAAAGATGAGATTTGAGAAATCATAAGCTCAATAGGTAGCGCAACCGGGGGATACTGGTAAATCACTTGCTAACTAGAAACATCAAAAGCTATATAGGTAAGAGCAAGTGACAATCATAATTTCTTTTCTTATTCGACTGAGACAATTTGTGTTTAAGCACGAGCAAGCTATCAATAACAATTTAGCAACTAAATCGATAAAAAGTAGAAGGGGAAGAAAGATGGAAAATTAAGCCACTGCAAAATGGATCTCATTTGAAAAGGCAATTCACGTTCAGCAATCTCATAGTCTTAATTTAACAAATATTCTAGCAGATTGTCAGAAATTATGGTCATAGTACATTGACGAACAAGTTTTTCCTCCATTAATTAGAAGCATATACACAAAGAGAAAGGATGAAAAAAATATTAAATGAGAATGGGATGTTACTTCAGCGAAATAAATTTTCTTATTCCAGCCCAATTTTCAATTCCAGCTCTATTATGGAAAATAAATTTCTTATTACTTCAGCGAAATAAATTTCAGCTTTATTGAGAAAACTGAAACTTCTGACTCTTCTATTCCGGTTCATTTCAGCATTATTTGGCAGAAATATAACCTCAATTCCACCAAATTCTGCTATTGATATCTACCTATGACTCTGAAAATCAGCAATTCCAAGTTGAGGCTTAAACTACTACACGTACAGGCATCTTCTAAACTACCCATTTCTGATACATATAAATCATAATTCTATTCTCCTTGTACCGATTTTGGTTAGTGACCGATGAAGTGCAACTAGGGCTGTAAAAAAGCTCATGGCAACTCAGCTCGGTACTGAACTCACTAATAACTCGTTGTTCTAATAACTCATGAGTTGAGTTCGAGTTGGACTCAGCTCACACATTTCAACTCGGACTCGGTTGAATTCAGTACTTGCGTCCCATACCCCAACTTGACCCAAATATATAACAGTGTTTCAAGAGATGCTCTTTCTTACCGGTAAACAAAAAGTAACTATGACATGCGTGAATATTTACAAGAATTTATGCTAGGACTGTTGCTTTTTGAACCTTCTTAAAAATAGGTTATTAAATAACAACATTCAACACCATAAAATTTAAAGTGCTAAACTGCTAGTAGGTAATTAGAATCACGGATCACAAATTAATTCACGAGTCGAGAGTTGAGTTCGAGTCGAGCTTGCTATTTTCCGAGTTGAATTCGAGTTACTCCGAACTCGAGCTAACTCAACTCGTTAGCAACCCTAAGCGCAATGGATTGAGGTCTGGATTCAGATATGGAACTCTGCTTCAGTAACTATTTGACTTCAGTACTATTGTACAATTTACCGCTAAACAGTTTGAATTTTTTTTCTTGTAATTAGCATAATTTTTCTGATGTACATAAGCAAAAAAAGAGAGAGAAAAAAAAGACTAATTGCGTCAAGTGAAATGAATTCGAGAACTTTTGGAAGAAAATTGAACAATCACATAATTTAAGAGCCTGTTAGATTTCAAACAAAAAGATACGACAGTAATAACTTCATATAACCACATCAAGGGCAATACAAGTAGCAAGTAAAAGCTATCATGAAAATATATATGTTGATAACAAGCGGTACAATTAAAACAATAATTACTGAAAAATGTGACTAAATTAAGTACCAAACAAGCGCTGGTAACAAGCAGTTGAATATCTTTGCAATTATTATAGCTTCGAAAAAAGTACATTTATGATGGTACTCCCTCGCAAAAAGTACCGTTGCGAATAGAAAAAAAGCACGTTTATAACAGTACTCTCTCGCGAAAAATCACTTTTTACCCTCATAAAAAATCACTTTTTGTTGTTGTTGTACACGGAAGGGGCAGAGGATGAACATGGCAGCAAGAGGTATAGCTGCACCCACCAGAAAGGGGCCATAATTGTTTTGGTTAAAGGTCCCTGCATAGGGTTAAAAAAAAAAAAAACTAGTTAGCACCAAAACATGGTTATTATATATGTACATTAAACTTCAGCAACATCTTCTAATAAGAAATGTTACTGTGTCAACCACTAAACTCTATTAGGTATTCCAATAAAAAATGTCAAAATCAAGTAAACTTGAACTATCAAATAATCTAGATCCAAACAAAAAAGAAATAGGCTCCGGTGCCAACATTATTCATGAAAAATAAAAATGGTGCCAAAAAGAGACAGAGCAGTTCAATATACATACAATGCTCCTTGTCTATCTCCAATCTTACTATCCTCGTATTCCTCATAGCCTGATACAGCCTCGGAAATGTACTTTTCCATGGAGCCATCTTTATTAGCACAAAACATGTAAAATAAGTTAACAAAGTCAAAGAGCTAAAAAACTAAACACAAATATTTATATTATTAGGTACATACAATGGGGAGAGAAAATCAAATTTGGTTAATATACAATTTAATCATCTCACTTTCTGTTGCATGAATATTCATTTAATTACTAATTTATAGTAGTTGCAGACTTGCAGTACACTATATTCTTAATCACACACATATGTTCAAGTGAATACATATATTAGAGAAAAGGGATGTAATTCACAGAGATAACTGCTATACCATCAACCAATACTGCAAAAAAACAAGACAAAGGTGGATATAAAATCATTGTTAGCTATCGTAGTACTCATTACAAAATTACTAAACCTACAGCGACATATAGCTAAAAAAAAAAGAAAAAAAAAGAAGAAGTAGAAATGAAATAAGGATATATATGACAAACATGTTAATTGAAGGTCCCTGGTTTCTTAGTGGTTCAAAGCATGAAGAGACAAAAGAAGAGGAGAAGGTGAAAGCTTTAGATTCAAATTAAATTCTCAGCTTTAACATCGGATAAAATTAATCCTTTCAATTCTAGTGAATGGTTTAAGCAAATATGACACCCGAACGACTTAATTATAAGAAATTAAAATTAAGAAAGCCGACTAACCTTGTCGGAGAGAATGAGAAGATGAAGATACGGAATCAAATAAAGCTTTCAATTTTCAAAGCTTGGGAATTGAGAGAGAAGGACGAGATTTGTACAAGCAAAAGAGGACAATTTTTGGACTTATTTTTAGCAGGGGTTATTTATGTCATAAGTCATAATTAGAAGGAAACTTAAAATAATCTCTTAAATTGAAGTATAATGCTATTTTAAGATCATAATTTCTAATATTCCGCGCAAAGTGAATTTTTTTTTTATATCCTCATTAAATTGCGCTCCAAAAAATGACCATAACTAATTGGTAGATCTTATATTTTTTTGCAAAAAATTGAGAAAAAAATAAACTTGCAGGAGAAGTCTGACTAAAAATACAAGGTTCTACTTCTGATTTTTTTTTGAATAAATTTAATTAGTATCATCTTGAACAATTCGAACAACAAGATACATTTCTTTATATATTAAATGGAGAACTGTGCAACTTTATCAATTATATTTTCTTAATTTTTCTTTCAGTTATATTCTTTATAAACATTATATGTATTAAAATTTTGAAGTCACTTAATTTACGATAAAACATACATCATATTTCATATATGGATAAAATAAATTATGCTTACAACATAACCGTTGTTAAGTGATCCATCGTCTTATATATATATATATATATATATATATATAGGGAACGGCTAATTTGCTGCTGGCAGCATTTCTGCCCGAGGTGTTGCCGGCCGTTTTTTTTTTTTGTGATGTCTAAACAACAAATCCAAACCGTTAGATGTTTAATCTATATTATAATCTACTTGGAGACCAAATTTTACATTTTTTTTGAATTTTTTTACTATTTATTAAGCTGGTTTGAAAACTGCTGATTTCAGTAAATTTCTGCAGCATTGAAATCAGTAGTTTTCAAACCAGCTTAATAAATAGTAAAAAAATTCAAAAAAATATAAAATTTGGTCTCCAAGTAGATTATAATATGGATTAAACATCTAACAGTTTGGATTTGTTGTTTGGACATCACAAAATAAAAAAATGGCCGGCAGCACCTCGGGCAGAAATGCTGCCAACAGCAAATTAGCCGGTCCCTATATATATATATATATATATGTGTGTGTGTGTGTGTGTGTGTGTGTGTGTTTTATAATTATTCATTAATTGAACAGATGAAAAATCCATCAAGTGAAAATTCACAAAAATCATGTTTTGAATGAATAGAATGAAAAAAAAAAGAATCCACATCTTTGATGAACGTCCAAAAATTTACGAGTTATTTGTTGTCGTAGGCAAGTTTTCTGACGGGATAATGTACTGACTACTCATAACTCTTAATCAAGTCATTTTGTGATTTTACATTATAATATAAGTTTTTTTTGTTATTAACATAATCAACTTTTAAAATGCTTTAGAAAATAAATAAGAATGCATAAACCCTTAGGATGGGGTTGAGTAAAAAAATTGTTTTGACTACGGTCTTGATAGATTACAAAAAAAGTTTTATGTGTTTTTATCCAAAGGGTTTTGCATAAAATCTCATTCAAAGTTAGTTATAAACCATCTGATCTATATTAAAATTTACGCGAATAGTCACAACAGCAGAAATACCCTTCTGCGACCGACCAAATGGGTCGCAGATGGGTGAAGCGCCAGTTGCAGAAGGTGAGCACCGGTCCCAGATGACCAAAATGGGTCGCAGATGACCCGATCGCAGTTGCTCCGTCGCTAATGACTGCCCCGCTGACGTCACCAGTCGCAGATGACCCCTTCAGTGACCGATGAGATCTGTCACTGATGCTATATGCTGACGTGAATGGAAGCCTATCAGCAACCGATCCAACGGTCGCAGAAAGCTAATTATTATTTTTTTTGATATTTTTTTGTTAGTTTTCTTTTTTTCAATTGGTACGAAATGTACCAAACAAATATAATATTAAACCCATTATGTTCATATATTTTTCTCCAGCCCCAATTGGTACAAAACGTAATTCACAAGCATTTAACATCAAATATCAAACAATTCACAATCAAAGAATACACGTAAATAAACATTATCTGAATATTCTTTATTACAATTTCAATATATGTGGATATAATAAACAATAATATATTATCACAAATTGTGATTTAGACTCATTCAGTACCTAATCAGAAAAAGAAGCAAAATTCTAATTAAAATTGCAATTTAGAGTTGCAAAACATTTGATGGCACAACCAATGGAAGGGTAGCACCCTGCAATTAAACATTAATTTATTTCAGACTGTTTCTGAGTAGATTTTTACATATTAATTTTTCAGGCATTGGAAGATGTTAACATATGGTGGCACAACCTTTTACATCTAAACCCTAACCTTTGTACTTGTGGCCTGTTAACTTGCATCATATATCCTATTATTATAATAACAGTAAACCGTGATATTAGACTTTCTACTTAAGACGAGGCCTGTTGACTAGAAGTAATGTTTAAAGGTTAATTAAACCCCATTGTGCAATCACATAAGAACTTAATTAGGAAATAAAATTATTGAAATTGCAGTCAACTGGTACCTAAACTGATGTCAGTTCATACCATGTATTCCCTTAAAAACGAACACGGTTCCACAGAGCACCTGCTCTCCCCCTTCTCCATTTAACAAAAAGGAGCAACCATGTACTCATCATGCAAACACCACCTTTACAAGGCTACATCACCATTACTACCTATGTAAAATGGTAGAACCAGTTAAAATACATCAAAAAGATAAAATAGCAAAAGAAATGACATTTTGTAAAATTTTCTTTGCAAAAGTATTCATAGAACCAATCCATGTAAAACTGGACAATTTAAACCATACTTTCTCTGTTAATTGTGGTCTCATCATGAGTGAGTTCACCTCCTTTGCCTTCCTGAAATTATAAAGTGCAAGAAACAGAAATGAACAAAACAAAATATGCATTTAGAATCAGCAAGGGCACGACAATATGAAATAACTCAAGTTAAAGTACCTCTTTACTATGGATAGTTACAAGAGCTTTCAACTGTGCATGCCTAAAGAGTGCAGAGTCATTATGGCCAAGCGCCCAATCAAGGACCTGAATGATGTAAGAAACAAATGCAAACAATTGAATCAAATACAAAAAAAAATATATATATATATATGTAGTCTCAGTTTGCTTGTATGAAATATGAAAACAGAATAACCAACATAGTTTGTAATTTTATGGTCTTTATGGAAAGATTTAAAGCTTACTGCTATCGCTTACTGTAATCAACAATTTGGTCCCTAGAGCACAATTAATTATCCACCTAATTTACAGCTATCGCTCACCATCACATAAATCCCTCCAATCCCGAATTAACTCATTCAACAAGCAACCCAATCGATCCAGAAGGGAGTAAAAATCGAACATAATCACTCAAATATTTCAATTTCAAGGAGGTTAAGAGTAAAAATCAACAGTAAATAGAAGGAGGAGGTAAGTATTCTTCATCTGCCTGAGCCTTCTCTGCATTGGTACCGCGGGCAAGCTTACCAAGTGGGTCGAGCAAGAGAGCAACTAAGAGGGTCAAGGCTTAGGTGACAAGTGAGAAGGGTGTGGCCGAGAGGGGTTTTGGCGCGGCTGAGGCGATGGAAAGCAGAGGTTGAGGAGCGATTTAGGTTTTCATCAAGGCGAGGCTGAGGCGCGATGGAGGCGGATCTGCCGATTCTTCTTCTTTTTTTTGGCTGAGGCGCGATGGAGACGAACCCTAAAACGCGGGAGTAGACAAAGAAATGCGGGGATTTTTCAGGGTCATCCTTCTGCGACCGGGCCAAATCGGTTCCAGAAGGTGTGGGCGCCGGTCCCAGAAGGCTGTAGGTAAAATCCGTCCCCACTGCCTTTTCTTTTTTGGTTTTTTGGAGGTTTTCTGCGTCCGGCGATCCGACCGGTTCCAAAAACCAGTCGCAAGTAAGTCTTTTTGCTGTAGTGAGTTTAGACTTACGGAGCCATTATGATGCAATATGGTCCTGCGCATGCTTCACGAAAAGGGGCGTAACTTTTGATCCGTCCGTCGGATCGGGCTGAAATCTTGACAGGAATTCCACAGCCCAAAACCAAATCCGAAACAATCTATGATTCGCGATCCGAGTCTTCCTTCATGGACTTTTGGACCTTTCTTTATAATTTTAGAGTTTTTAGGGTCTTTTATGTATCTTTTATGTATTTTCTGTTTTTAGGATTTGTATTTAAACAGACGTCATGTATTTTGGGAGAGATTAGTTAGTTTTTGATGTATCAGTTTTATAAAGAATTGAGAATCTGTGTGATCTCAGAACCAAATCTATATTTCCGTTACTTTTTTCAATTTCTTGATCGGTCGTGCATCACATTAAGAGATATTAAGTTTTAAATATATTGACACAAATTTTAAAGCAAAATTAAACGATAAGGCCCGGCTTTAGATGAGATTTTGTCCAAAGGACGTTCAACAAAATCTAATTCTTTTTTTTGTGTGTTTACATTCAAGTTTTTTTATTCTTTATCTCTTTAGCAATATTTCATGAATTCTCTCTATTATAAATCATAATAAACACCTAGATTAATAAATCATAACTGACGCATAAAATAGTCAAATTTAAATTCTCCAAGAAATATACAAAAAATTAGAAACTTATAATTGGTTGAAATTATATATTTTATAAGTTCTTCAAACAATTTAGCAAATAAGGGTAAATACAGTATAATCAAACAAAAGTTTATCATTGTACTTAAAAATGCAATATATATGAGCGCTTAGCCATTGTATATAACCTATGTTACCCTGACACTCCTAGAAAGCCATCGTACCCATGTCCAATATGTATCCGACACCGACACCGACATGTCTCCAATACGTTTCAGTTTACGTGGCGTATCCTTAATCACTTGATACGGTCTCCGATACGGCCCTGACACTTCTGGATACGGACAAGATATGGATACGTACACTTCTGGATACGGACAAGATATGGATACGTCTGTAGACCGCTCATCAGAGCTGGATACGTATGTAGACCGCCTGTAGACCATGCAAGGACAGCGTCACGCTGTAGACCGTGGATACGTATGTAGACCGCGCATGGACGGCGCCAAAAAATAGGTTATTTTTTGCGCCTGATGAGATTCGAGCCCTGGAGCTTCCCTTTGAAGGCATACAACACAACCACTACACTAGAACAACTTTTATGTTTGATTCTAGTAGCTATTATATTTAATGTATACCTAGAAATTTTTATATTTAATTTATATAATACAAGTGGTAAATTAATAATATAATTATAAATATATAATAACCGTATCGTATCCTCTATTTTTGAGAATTGCCGTATCGCCGTACCCGTGTTGTGTCCGACACGATACCCATACCTGTATCCATGCAATATAGTATATAACCCTTTCTCAAATGAGGAGGGATTCACTTACACGGTTTTAATATGACACATCTTTACACTGTATCAGAACCACACATCTGGGCTTTAATCAACGGTCAGAGATGATTAAAATTGGAAAGTTTTGGGAGGTGATCTGTGACGAGCACGACATCGACCCACGGGCAAGTACGCTTGCGATTCAGATCTCCAGCTTGAGCGCATCAATGTGTACTATAACGAGGCCAGTGGTGGTCGGTACGTGCCGAGGGCTGTGTTGATGGATCTAGAACCTGGCACGATGGACTCGGTCTGGTCGGGTCCATTTGGCCAGGTCTTTAGGCCTGACAACTTCGTCTTTGGACAGTCGGGAGCTGGGAACAATAACTGGGCCAAGGGACATTACACCGAGGGAGCTGAGCTAATTGATTCGGTCTTGGATGTGGTGAGGAAGGAGGCCGAGAATTGTGATTGCTTACAAGGTGAGATCTTCTCCTTATTTTGTTATGTGAGAAATTCTGAATTTTTTGGCAAAATTTTGGGGTTTTCGGTGTAGGTACGAGTAGATCTGGTTAATGGTTAAGATTGTTGAAGGCAGCAGGGTGTTGTTATCATCGAATTTTGATCTAAATTGTGCTTTCAAGATTAGTGGACTATGGTTTAAGATATAAACATGTGATGTTCGTTTCCAAGCTTAATAAATACTAGTTAGATCTACGGCTATGGTATTGTCTGGGTATTGATTGCTCTCTTTTAGTCTATTCATTTTTTTCTATAATTTTATTCTTGTAGCAGAACTAGTTTGAAAAGATATTGTTTATAGGACAATGGAGAGTATATTTCGTTACCATGTTTTTAAATTCAATAGTTGGAGCATGGGATCTTAGGTTTTAATGTAGTGTCAAATTTATTGAGTCAATGTTCTCTATTATCTTCTTTTGTTGTGCATTCAGCGAAATTGTGAAATAGTTGCCATTAAAAGTACTTTACTCTTGGGTACATAGTTTGCTTCAAGTAAACCTAAATTGAATCTTACTTTCACATTTCTAACAAGTAATAACATATTGATGATCATGCTGCTAATTTTAGTTGAAGGAGTTTATCCTAAGCCAGAGCGATGCATATGAGTAAAAATTGGTGATCAGACCTATAGAAAGCCAGGAGATCCACTGCTGAACCAAGTTATAGAGAGATTACGCAGAGAGAAGCACATTTTTTTATAAAAGTTACAATAATGAGCTTTAAAATTTTTGAAGATTGTTGTTGTATAGAATCCTTATATCAATTTGTGGTAATAGCTGTTCGTGTTGTAATACTCCGCTCTCTCTCTGTTCTTTTCTGTAGCATGTCATACGATTGAGCAATAAAATTGAACTCATGGATGATCACAGGATTAAGAGTGAAGGATTAAGAGCTTAAGGAGCGCTAAGGAACCGATATTCGATTGTCTTAATCTGTGAGTAGAAGCTAAGAAAGCTAAAGAAAGGGGTATGAGTGCCTTAAAGTTCAGGCAGAGGATTAAGATCCGGACAAAAGGAAGCTAAAGGAGGTGTTCTTAATCTGCGCTAAAGAACTGATGTTTGGTAGGATTAAGCAGCTAAGGAAGCTAAATAAAGTGGATTAAGTCTTAAGGAGGCTTAATCCTTTGTTGCCGAATGCCCAGTGTTTTGTCTATAACAATTCATAAAAAGCTAATCTTATATATGTACCTGATAATTTATGAGTGTTACCTAATTAACACTCTACGGAATCAGCAACAACACATGCATTGGACCAAAGAAAATGTTTCAGAAATTATTAAAGCATGAAACAAATTGTAATACATGAATATGACAAGTCTCGTCAAGTGAATTAATTTTCAATTTTGATCATATATTAGGGACCACTATTGATATCCGGTTGGGTTCCATTTCTAGCCACGTCCCACTTGCTTGCAACTAAAGGCTTGCTTGTTGCTGCTGCTGTTGTATTAGGGATCACTATATGTACTTCTGGTAGCGGTTCTCCAGAAAGGAAATGACTGATCACAGAAAATGCTCTCAGTGGCTGATTCGACGGAACCATGTGTCCGGCACCTCTTACCGTCACTAGCGTCAAACCTTCATACTCTTCAACAAAGCCTCCAAGCTTCAAGTAACACACAGTATATGTAATTTAAGAAAATTGTAGTTTTTTTTTTCTTTAATAAGCAATGATGTTCTTTTATATAAGCTACCTGATCATCGCAGTTCCATGGCCTCCATGGTTTCTTGACAGGAAGTTGGAGGGCCTTGACAGATTTTACTGTATTGGTAAGTGGCACGACGCTATCTATATCACCGCTGAAACATCATATTTAGATAGAAAAAATTACGATTCGGAAACTTTTTTGTTTACTAGCCATTAATGATAATGATAATGATAATAAACCAGAATTAGATAATAAACCAGAATACCTGTACAGCATTACTTGGAGTCCTTTGGTAACAATTTTCTTAATTGTCGGAATAGATGTATTATCTTTTGAAGTGTATTCTAAATCTCTACAAGAAGGCCAAACAGAATTAAGTCATAAAATTATAATAAACAAAGAGAAAATGCAAATGCAGTAAATTATATGTTATTCGGACCCTCAAATTGAATCTGAAATGTCAGTGTTTTTTATCTAGCATCCAAATGTCAGTAAATTATATGCAGATTATAAAAAATGATGAAAAGAACTGATTGTATTGAAAACTTAGGAAAATTAATAGTATTACGCATTGCATTGAACCCATTCAATGTTCGGGTCAGCATGAAAAGCCTTCTTCACCTCAGGAAGATTGATGTAATTTTCAGTAAAATAATCGATGCATGGATCGATGCCTTGCTCCTGCACAAAACCCATGCATTATAATTCAGATATGCCTTTTTTGCATATCTAATTGTTTTCATGATCTATTATATTAAAATGTACGAGAGAATTATGCGAAATATTACTAGCTGTATATATTAACTTTTAATATTTGGAATACAACAGATCTATTGCTTTATTTTTTTTTCCCAAACGAATATATAAGTCATGCTTGTGGCATCTACGTACATGATCAACAATAAAAATCGTTATTATCTTCTTTTCTTATTAGGTTTTCAGCCCTGAAATACACATGTTATTTGGAACTAAAAGATGCAGATCAGGATAAAAATATGCTCTGGAGGAATAAAAAAGAATGGATTCATTGTATCATCAAATACTGGTCATTTTACCGTTTCATCCGTTTTGTTATGTGAACTGGCATTGTAGTTTAAGCAAAGTGGTGCATAGATATTGTAGTAATCCAAGTATCCAATAAAGGCTTTCTTTCTAGCATGAAAACATTCTATGGTAAAATCATCAGTTTGGTAGAATATTTCACAGTGTTTTTTAACCGCTTCATGAGCCTCATCTGTGACGAAATCACGACGCCAAAGATATTCATCTTGGTCTCGACGATTTTGTATCTTATTAACATATGGATTTCCGATCTGAAAAAAGGAAAAAAAAAATACGAAATAACTCTTAATAGAGATTGCTCCTTGGACATAAAAAGTTTCAAAATTTGTATACCAAACCATTAGAATGCAAATAAGGTCAACATAATAAAATAGGATATACTAAAACATGAAATCCGCAGTTTTAGTAATACACTAACGCAAAACGCATTCTCCAGTTATAGCAATGCTCCAAAGAAATATCAATTTTGGAATGTAAATCTGATATGTAGTTACTGACAAGATTTTCTAAATAATTTGCAACCAAAATTTACTCACCGCAGCACCTTTAAGGTTTATGATAGTTTTACTTTTCAGTTCATTCATGCTTAGAATATAGTCGGCGAACTGAGGAATATAGTGACCGGCATAGCTCTCTCCTGCCAGAAAGAGTTTGTGGTTCTTGTACTGCGGGAATCTTTCAAGCCAATTGACGAGGAATATATAATTTTCTTTTGCTGTTCTCGCATCTCCATTTTTTTGACCAACTTTTGCCTTTGAGAATCCAACCCCGGCAGGAGACTCCACAAAGAGGATGTTAGCCACTGGAAATCCCATGTGTGTAACAAGTCAGATAAATATATATGTGCATATATAATTAAGCAACAATTAATTAAAATGATTTCTGCAATCAAAATTAAAATATATATATAGGGTCACCATTATTATTAAGCATGTCGGAGCAACCCTTGTAAAAAATTCAAACACAATTGATTACACAGTGGTTGAACTAAGATATATATAACTGCATATATAAAGTATCAAATAGAAAAGAAGGCCAGCTATACAACATGCGTATGATTATATTTTGTGAGAAAAGAGGGACTCATCAATATAAGGGAAAGCAAGGAAAAATAAATGCCGAAAAAGATAGTTGACATTTTAGGTCTTACCATTGTTCCAGGCATATTTGAATACTGAAAGAGTTTTTCCATCGGCATTCACTCGAAATGGGCCCACTTCCACCATGGCTCCATAACCCAGTGATGAGCATCCTGGCCCTGTCATGATAGCAACAAGAAAATTTAAGGTCTTAGAAGAATAATTTCTTCATAGTTACTCATTAAATAAAATGGGCGGCAAATCCTTTCAGAGTTATATTGCCAATAATAAACTACTTATCTCTGTTCATTAAATTTTTTTTAAAAAAAAAGAGAGATTTTGTTAAGATGTATACACACCTCCGTTTAACCAGAGAATAAGCGGTTTACTCGAGGAATTCTTAGGGGTCTCCACAAGATAGTAGAACAATTCCCTTCCCTCCTCATTGTTTACAGTAATATAACCAGCATAGTGTTCAAAATCTACACCTCCGGGTTGACCTGGCAACGATTTGATCTTGTCTGCACTCCTAAGGGCTTCTTGAGCCTTAGCCGAAAGGGGGTTGGCAACTTGCTCTGTTTCCTTGTCAATTTCTAGAGATGGATCAAATTGCTGGTCAGTTTCAACAGATTCCCGAGGCGACCAAATGACTTTCTGGAGAAATTCTGCTTCATTAAGTGCCTCATTTGTGCAGAAAAATGCACAAGTGCTAATGGTGATAAGGAGCAAAATGATGTGTAAAGGTTTCATCTTATTGTTTGTCTTTTCATATGAATTTGGCATAGTTGCATCTCTATTTATAGATGTAAACATATATAGTTTTCCTTTTATCTACAATAACAATAAGAAACAAATCAAAATAACTGATCCCTAAAGAAAGCTTATGGATATCATAACCTATGCAAACATTCTCTGTTGCATTTGCAAACAAATTGCAGTTGTACGTAACTTCCTAAGTCTGTGTCCGTTGTCATAGTTGTCATAATTATCACAACTATAGCATGCAATCTGATCTATCCGATTTGAATCGGCCACACGTGAATGCAGAGGCGGAGGTAGTAGTGTAGAATGGGGGTCAATTGACCCCCATTTTTTTTTTCAAAAACTAGTAATGAAGTAGATTTTTGTTCTATCAGCTATAGTAAAATGCTACATGTGCAAGAAATTGATCTCCATATTTTTCGTGAAATTTTATATTATTGATCCCCATTCTTTTAAAAAAGAATGATTTGTGTATAATTTGAGGGATTCCTAGTATTTTAGAATATTTTTAATCAAAAAATGAAAAACTCACATGTGGCACTTCTTATTTTATATTATTTCTCTTTCACTCACCATTCTTATTAAAAAAAAAAAAATTGACCCCGATCAAAAAACTTATGCCTCGGCCCCTGCATGAATGCAATGGGGTTTCAGAGGAGTCTCTGTCTTTTGTGCAAAATTTGAAACAAACGGTTCATATTGCATGTCATACTATGGAAGGATTACAACTATACAAATCCCCCCACAATCTTCAAAATCAAAACCACATTCAGTTTGACTCTTGCTCAAAATAAAATTCCACCATCATTTGTATCGAGCAAGAGTTGAACTGGGCTTCTTTTTTCTATTTTTACCTTTTCTTGTTGTTGCTCAGTTGAACAGTAGAATGAGACCTGTTGTTGTGTTTTATTTCATTCTTTAGAGACAGAGGTGACTAAGAATTGCCCTCATTAAGAACCACAATTAATGAATTAAAGCATGCAATGCGTAGACGGAGTCACGGATTGTTAGTACATGAAGCTAATTCCTCATTCAGGAGCCCATTGTAAAAGTATGTTAATTTGATATATTTGTGTGGTGACAGACTGACAGGAGCGATTCCACCAACCCGAAAACATTTGATTGGTGTATAAACAGCCTTAGACAATACTAAGAAAGAGTGTTTGTAATGCAATACTCCTTTTTATGCACAAAACATACCTACTAATTCAAGATTCTTGTACCATTCAAGATTCTTGTACTAAGAGGGTAGGTTAATTTTAGTAATTCTTTTAACACCTTAATGTTCCCAAAATCCTAGTGTGTTTGTTATACATGTGCACCTGTAGTTTACTAATAACACAATTTCTTACATTAATCTTAGCTTTTAATTTTTGACATAACTCAAAATACGGTTATGATCATGAAAATGTTTTCACAAACTGGAAACCAAACCTTGCTTTCTGCAAACAAATTTCACACACGATAAATCAAAAATTGTTTCTTTATTGCCCTTTTGATATAATCGTTAAACTCAAATTGAGACATACTCTGCTCTATCTCTCTTTTTATTTTGTATATATTTTTCACTTTATAATGAAATGAAAAAATTCCTTTGAAAAATTGAACAATAGCAATGTCATCCATTGAGCAATAAAATTTAACTCATGGGTGATCCCAGATTTTTGTATATAACAAAAAAAATTCTAGTCTATTATGTACCTACCGATAAATGAGCGGTACCTAATTAATGACCTGCTCAGAAAAAAATACATGTATAAAACAAATTGTAATACAAGACCAAGACAAATCTGGTCGTGTGAATTACTTAATTAATGCTCAATTTTGATCATATCTTTAGGAATTAATGGTGTTTCTGGTAGAGGTTTTCCTTCAAGGAAATAAGTGATGACAGTAAATGCTCTCAGCGGTTGGTTCGATGGAACCATGTGCCCGGCCCCTCTAACTGTCACTAGGGACAAACCTCCATACTCTTCAACAAAGCCTCCAAGCTTCAAGTAACACATATCACAATATTATCTAAGCAACTTGCAGTTTTCTTTCTATAATTAGTTTATTTTAATAAGCAATTGATGTTTTTTTATATAAACTACCTGATCATTGCAGTTCCATGGCCTCCATGGTTTCTTGACAGGAAGTTGCATGGCCTTGACAGCTTTTTTTGTATTGGTGATTGGCACGACGCTATCTATATCACCACTGAAACAGCATAAATAGATAGAAAAGGTTACGATTCGGCTTCAATTGGAAATTCTTTGGGACGAGACTAGATAATTAGAATAATGATGATAAATCAGAATTAAATATGAAATAGAAGTACCTGTACAGCATTACTCGGAGTCCCTTTGTAACAATTTTCTTAATGGTCGGAACAGAGTTGTTTGATCTTAAAGTGTATACTAAGTTACTACAAGAAGGAACACAAAATTTTGTCATAAAATTAGAATAAACGATGAGAAAATGCGAATGCAATAAAGTTATATGTTGTTTGAGGCCCTCAAATTGAGTCTGAATCTGTGGTATTCCTCTAGCAACCAAATTAAACTCTCTACCATGCATGAAGATTATCAAAAATGGTGAAAAGAACTGAAAGTGTTGAAACTTAGGCAAATTGATAGTATATATTACTCATTGCATGGTGCCCATTTGATGTTCGGATCAACATGAAAAGCCTTCTTCACCTCTGGAAGGTTCATGTAATGTACAACAAAATCATCGATGCATGGATCGATACCTTGCTCCTGCACAAAATTAACCCATGCATCATATATAAATTATTATCTTAATTCTTCCTCTATTATGTGATAACGTAGTAAAGACAATGACAATAATTCTGCAAAAAAAAAATTCTAGTCGAAAGTATGTAACTTATAATATATCGCAAATAACCAGATATATTTCTTTATTATTTACCAAATTAAAAGAACAGACAAGTCATGATCAACGAAGATTTTTATTGTCTTGTATTATTACGTTTTTACCTCTAAATTATGTACATACTATTTGGAATTAAAAGATGCAAATCCAGATCAAAATATGCTTTGGAGGTATATAAAAGAATGATTTAAATGTATATATAACCAAGCACTGATCATTTTACCGTTTCATCCGATTTTCTAGGTGAACCGTCAGGGTTCGTTAAGCAAATTGGTGCATAGATATTGTAGTTATCCAAGTCTCCAGTAAAGGCTTTCATTCTAGAAGATAAACATGCTAGGGTAAAATTATCAGTACGGTAGAATATTTCACAGTCCTTTTTAACCGCCTCATAAGCCTCCTCTGTGATGAAATCACGATTCCAAAGAAATTCATCTTGGTCTCGACGATTCTGTAGACTATTAACATATGCATTGCCGATCTGAAAAAAAAAATAACTTGTAATTAAATTGCTCCTTGGGCATGAAAAGTTTCAAAAAATTTATACCAAACCATTAATTATATAGGATGCAAATAATGTTAGAGATAGTAAACTTAATTAATTGGTCAATTAGTCAAATGGTTAGGGTGAGTGTATTTGGATTTTCTACATAGAATAAATGTTTAGATTTTCTAGAGTCATTTTGGGTTGTGTACGTAATTCATGCATTTGGAATTTATGTAATGTTTAATGACATTTATGTTCTATGGTATCTAAAAGGCACCATATAGCCTATATATATATTGAAATGTTATCATTTGTTATATGCAAGAGAGTAAGATAATATTTGATAATAGAAGTTAAATTTTTGTCATGGAGTGTTCTCTCTTTCACTATTAAATATATCAAGTTCATATCAATACTAACAAATTGGTATGAGAGCTTGGTGAGATAGAAGACGGTGCAACCATGGCAAAGAAGTAATAGAGAGAAAAATTAAGGGAAAAAAGGACATGCAAAGAAGAGTTGGAAACAAAGGCAACACTAAAAGAAGAGAAACCGGGCAGCGGTGATCGATGTCGACATCGAGGTCACAACAGTCGTGGAGGTCATAGTTATGGTTGCGGTAGAGGTTGCAATCATGATCAATGATAGTTGCGAATCAAGGTCATTGTTGGTGCTCATGGCTTGTGGAACATTGTTGAGAACGGAGTTGAAGAACCCGAAGATGATAGCAAAATCACGGTAGGTGAGTTCAATGCCTTGAAAAATAAGCATGAAAATTAAAGCACGCTAAGTATAAGCCATCAAGGGTTGGATGATGACATGTTCGGGAAGATTGCTAATGAAACAACTTCTAAGGATGCATGGAAAATTCTTAGAGTTACAGTGGTTGTAGTTTATAAAGTGAAGAAGGTGCAGCTCCAAACTCTAAGGGTTGAATTTGAGTCGATTGTGATGAAGGAGAGTGAGTCTGTTGGAGACTATTTTACTAGAGTGTTGGCCGTGGAAGATGTGAGAGGTCAAGGTGAGGTCCAAGGTGAGACCCGGTGCACGATCGGGAATATGATCATGGGTGTAACTCGGTAGTTGACGGATTATGATTTGATCACAGGAGCCCAAGGTGCAAACAACGCACGGTTGTGGATGTGGCAAATGATGTGATCAATGCTCGAGTGGGAGTTATCAGTTATGTGATGGTGCGAGGGCTCCGAAGCAAGTAGCGCGGAGAAGTGACTACAATGATACTTGGTAGGTGATTCAAGTATGATTGTCATAGAAATAGCAAGTAGCACGGAGAAGTTACTATGAAGATATTTGATGGGAGATCAAGTATGATGATGAGGGGACGACTCATTGATATAACCCCACAACAATAATCGAGTTTGAGGAAGAGGTCTCAATGGATTGGAAAAAAAATATATGATTTTTTACTATATATTGGAGATTTAAAAATAATTAAGTTTAAGGAGGAATGTTGAAAATAGTAAACTTAATTAATTGGTCAATTATTTAAATGGCTATGATGAATGTATTTGAGTTTCTAGATAAATTAAATGTTTAGGTTTTCTAGAATCAAGTTGGGTTGTGCAATTCATGTACTTGGTATTTATGTCATGTTCAATAATATTTATATTCTAGGGTATCTAAATTAAGGACATCATGTAGCCTATTTAAGATGTTGTCATTTGTAATTTGTAAGAGAGTAATAGAATATTAATAATAGAAGTTAAATTTCTATCATAGAGTATTTTGTATTTCACTATTAAATATATTAAATTCATATCAAATACTAACAAATAAGTTCATCATAATAATATATATAAACATGATACTCGCAGTTTTAGTAATATATGAATGCATGCAGTAAGCATTCTCTAGTTATAGCAATAACTGATCAAAGAAATATCAATTATTGCTATGTTTCTATGCACTCAACACTTGCAACATCTCTCTCCAACTTACAACCTGAACCTCTAAAAACGCACCATAATTTATAGAAATATCAATTAGCACCACTATTACCCAAATTTATAGAAAAGCAAACAGATGGACTTCACTTGAAACATGCTTTATTAATTCTAAATTAAACCTGCTGGCATGTAATACTATAGGAGATAGTTACTGACAAGATCGTCTGAAAAAGAAGCAACTTAAAATTACTCACCGCAGCACCTTTAAGGTTAATGATAGTTGTATTTTTCAGTGCATTCTTGCTTAGAATGAGGTCGGCCAGCTGAGGAATATAGTGACCAGCATAGCTCTCTCCTGCCAAAAACAGTTCGCGTTTCTTGTACTGTGGGAATCTTTCAAGCCAATTGAGAAGGAATATATAATTTTCTTTTGCCGTTTGCTTATCTCCATTTACGTGACCAACTTTTGCCTTCGTAAATCCCACCCCGGCCGGAGACTCCAAAAAGAGGGTGTTAGCCACTGGAAATGTATATTTATGTGCATATAATTAAGAAACAATTAATGAAAATGGTTTCTGTGATCCAAATTGTAATACTTAATTGTAAAAGCACGTCAGCACAATATTGTAAAGGACTCAAACACAATTTATATAACTGCATAAAGTATCAAATAGAATAGGGAATCTATACTAGCTAACATGCAAATGATAACTTATTGCGAAAAAATAGGGACTCATCAACATAGGAAAAAAAAAAAAAAATTATGGACAAAAATAGCTAGTTTTTAAATATTACCATTGTTCCAGGCATATTTGAATCTTGAAAGAGTTTTCCCATCGGCATTCACTCGAAATGGGCCGACTTCCTCCATAGCTCCATAACCCAGTGATGAGCATCCTGGTCCTGTCATGATATCACCAAGAAAAATTAAGGTCATCGAAGAATAATTTCTTCATAGTAACTCATTAAATAAAATGACCGCCAAACCCTTTCCAAGTTGCATTAACAAAGCAAGAATCGTGTTTATTAAGATGTATACACACCTCCGTTAAACCAGACAATAAGCGGTTTGCTCGAAGAATTCTTAGGGGACTCCGCAAGATAGTAGAACAATTCCCTACCCTCCGCCTTGTTTACCGTAATGTAGCCAGCGTACTGTGCAAAATCTACGCCTTTTGGTTGGCCCGGCAATGATTTAATCTTGTCTGCCCTCCTAAGAGCTCGTTGAGCCTTAGCCGAAAGGAGGGTGGCAACTTCCAATTGCTCGGTATCTTTGTCAATTACTGCTGCTGAATCAAATAGCTCATCAGCTTCAAAAGTCTGCCGAGGCGACCAAATGATTTTCTGGAGGCATTGAGCTTCATTAAGTGCCTCATTTGTGCTGAAAAATGCACAAGTGCTAATGGTGATAAGTAGCAAGATGATGCCTAAATGTTTCATTTTAATGCTTGTCTTCTCCTAGGAATTTTTTGGCATGATTGCATCTCTATTTATAGATGTGAACAGAGTTTCCTTTATTTAGAGAAATAAACAGAGACCTTTCAAGATAACTGGTCCCTAAAAAAAGCTTGTGGATAGCAAGTAACTAGGGAGGAGCTACTCACAATGAATGGGGGTCATTTTCAAAATTTTCATACTTCAATACGATTTTACTATATAGTTTAGACTAAATACTACGAATACTATAAAATTGACCTCCACATTTTTTTTGTGAAACCTTTACATGATTGACCCCCATACAAAACTTCTGAGGTTTCACCTCCATAACTTGGAAGTCTATCTTCCTCCGCCCCTGCAAGTAACCAAACTTTCTGGGTTACATTTGCAAACCAATTGCAGTTGTCGTTTCCTATGTCTGTGTCTGTTGCCATAGTTGTGAATGGCATCACAACTATAGCACACAACCTGATCCATCTGATTCGCATCAAACACATAAGATCGAGCACGATGGACTTCAGAGGGGTCTTTGAGTTTCGTGTGAAATTTGAAATGAACGATTCATATTACTTTTCATAGTATGGAATGACACAGGCAGGTAGATATGGGCAATTCATTTAACACTTTAATGTGCCCAAAACCCGCTAACTAGTTATTTCCCGAGAGACAGGAAATCATGATATCAAGAGATATTGACAAGATATCAAATGACAACAATTTTTTCTTCTTTTTTTCTTAAATACATTACTTGTTAGCCAAATTAACTGATGTCCTAGTGTTGTTATACATTTGCACTTATAGTTTACTAATAACGCAATTATGTAAATTATTTTCGCTTTTAATTTTTGACAGAACTCAAAATAGCTAGGGTTATGGTTCGTGAAAAGATTTTCACAAATGATAAATACAAAATTGTTTCTTATTGCCCTTGTGATATAATATGCCGTTTAACTCAAAATGGCAAAAACAAACAACATTTGGTCATGCATTGAGCAATTCTTCTAAATTTTACTCTTGGGTGATCAAGGATTGGTAATATTTATACACAAAGATTGACATGATTGTGGGTGAGTAGCAATATTTCATAAAAAAAAATTCTTTTTGAAGCCTGTGGACATGCAATTAAATCTCTCACTCACTTCCCTTAAGATGCAGTGTAAAGTGCGTAATTTGCGAACATCTGCAGATCTTTCTGCCCCTCCAAATATAAATCTTGTTTGGACTGAATAACATAAGATGCACAGCTCAGCTGATTAAAGTTTTGCAGTTTTGCTCTCAATATGTGAAGTTTTATCACCAAAACATAGCTGCTGCTCATAACATAGTTTTATCACCAAAACATAGTTTGCTATTTTGATTACTGGTTTTGTGTACCAATTAACTTTAGCTAGGTAGTTTTAGTTCTGGGCTGCTGCATTTGGTTCTGTCATTGTGTGTTCCACAAGATGTACGCCGTACTTTGTATCTTTTACTTTTAACTTTTAAGTTAAGATAACATTCTATATATGCCACTTTCTTTCTCAGAGATAGAAATTTTTAAACTAATATGTTTGTAAATATAAAGTTCCCGCGAGTTAACACGTACTTCATATCTGCTCAAATTAATCTACACATGTTAAAAAATTATTGCACCATGGAAAGAGGTTTTTAGATTACATTAATGAACAAAACTAATTGTAAGATGAAGATACCAATCTCATATTGTGAATTAATTTTCAAATCTAATCAAATCTTGGGACCCACGGTGAATTTGGTAGAGATTTTCCTTCAAGGAAATTAGAGAACATGTAGAATGCTCTCATTGGCTGGTTCGAGGGAACCTGGTGTCCCGCCCCTCTTACTGTCGCAAACGTCAGACCTACATACTCTACCACAAAGCCACCAACCTTCAAAATAACAAACAGAGTATATTTTAAATATCTTTTCCAGAAATTTACTTTTTGCTTGAGTCCACCTTAATAAAATAAATTTTTAAACAAACTCTTATAATAATTTTGTTATTTAATTATAATAAGCATGATACGTTTTATGTAACTACCTGACCATCGCAGTCCCATGGTCTCCATGGTTTCTTGATAGGAAGTTGCATATCCTTGACAGATTTTTTGGTAGTTGTGACTGGCACGACGCTATCTATATCACCACTGTGACAACCCATAAACAAAACCATACAGCTTATAGTATCATTTGTAAAACTTCATTTCAGAAATTAGGATAATAGAAATAAATAAGTATTAAGGTATAGAAGTACCTGTACAGCATTACTCGTAGTCCGTTAGCCACAATTTTCTTAATGGTCGGGACAGTGGTATCAGTTTCCACAGGGTATGTTACATCTCTACAACATAGGCCAAAATAAAAATCATAGTACTGAAATAAAGTAATAAACAAAAATAAAATGCAATATAATGCAATATTATTCAAGAGCATCAATAAGAAATCAAAAGCTCAGTTTTGCAACTTCCTGTCAAGAAGACTCAAATCTGATGAAAAGAATGAAAGCAATGAAATTGGGGCAAATTCACAGTGTAGAAGTTCTACCTGCATGCCCACCATGTAATATTTGGGTCGGCGTGAAAAGCCTTCTTCACCTCTGGAAGGTTCATGTAATCTTCAACATAAGTATCAATGCATGGATCTATGCCTATCTCCTGTGTACAAAACATGAGCATCGTATATATTCATAGTAATATGACTCTTTTCCATATTTAGCCATATTCATCTAGTGAAAACTTCATAACGACAGTGGCAGTGAATGTGGAGAATGTGTGATAATAAATATAAGAGATGAAAACTATTGCATTATTTTTTCTTTATTAAAAATAAATAGGTCATGCAGGCAGCATCGAGTTATCAACTGATCAATAAAGACTGTAATAATTTCAGGTTTTCAATTTCTAATTTTTTAGTTTTCTGTTATATTTACGATGATGTAGATCAAAATATGCTTTGGAGAGCAATAAAAGTAATGGACTTTATGTATCAGTAAGTGTGTCATTTTACCGTTTCATCCGTTTTTTTAAGTGATCCATCAGGGTTTGTATTGCAAACTGGTGCGTAGATATTGTAGGAATCAAACTGTCCAAGGTTACTTCTGTTTCTGGCAGCTTCACATGCTACCGTGAAATTATCGGTTTGGTAGTATATTTCACAGTCCCTTTTAATCACCTCATAACCTTCGTCTGTGATGAATTCACGACGCCAGTAGTACTCATCTTGTGATCGACGGTTATCTACTTTATCGATATATGGATTGCCTATCTGTAAAAGAAAACAAAATGAATTATTCTGATTGCCACTTTAAATATATACTTCATATGGATATAGGAAGTTTCTCTTTAGATACAAAAAAGTTTGAAAACTTATTACCAAATTACTAAGATAGTGATGCAAATAAGATCCTTATAGTATACCCAATAAAATATATACCTCACAGTTTTAGTCATATATTAGAGCATGTACCTCACACACTAGTTATATGTCAATCAAAAATTTTGCTCTCTATTTTATAACTTTTACCAAAAGTTGTAAAAAATAATTAAACAGAGAAGCAAGAAGTTATCTCAAAAGGTGTTTGTAACAACTGACAGGGTCATCTAATTAAGCTGTAAGCAAAATTTACTCACCGCGACACCTTTAAGGTTGATGGAAATTCTATTGTTAAATAATTTTTTGCTTAGAATAAGATCAGCCAGCTGAGGAATATAGTGGCCAGCATAGCTCTCTCCAGCCATGAAGAACGGGCGGTTCTTGTACTGCGGAAACCTTTCAAGCCAATTAAGAAGGAAAATATATGATTCTTTCGCCGTGAGATCATCTCCATTTATTTGACCATCTTTTGCCTTTGAATATCCCACCCCAGCCGGAGACTCAATGAAGAGTATATTAGCAACTGAAATTCGCACGTGTGTTACAATTTCAGAAATATACATGCACATAACCAACTACTAGGTGGTTTCTCTGAGGCAAATGACAATTTATTTTGGTCTACCATTATTTCGAGAAGTACTTTGGCATTATCATGTTAAAAGAAACCTAACATCGATGATTACAGAACTGTCATATAACTACTAGCTCTTACAAAAAATGGAAGGCAACACTGGAAAAAATGATGCAACAATGGAGACACATCATTCTCGAAAAAAATAAAAAAATAAAAATCATGCAGGAAAAACAGCGAGTTTCTGAAATCTTACATTTGTTCCAGGCATATTTGTTTGTTATAAGAGTTTTTTCATTGTCACTCACTCTAAATGGGCCCACCTCTTCGAATGCTCCATAACCAAGTGACGAACATCCTGGCCCTGTGTAAAGAAAAAGGAAAATTAAGCGCTTCGAAGAATAATTAAATTCGTCGTAGGCATTCACCAAAAGACATGGCCTAGAATCCTTGCATTGCCAATAACTTAATAATTAAATATTGATCCACGTTTCTTAGATTATAAAGCAAGGATCATATTATGTGTACAAACCTCCATTAAGCCAGAGCACAAGCGGTTTACTCGAGGCATCCTGAGGAGACTCGGTGAGATAATAGAACAATTCCCTTCCTTGTTTGTTTACAGTAATATAGCCGGCATATTGTGCAACAGCTGTACCATTGGGTTGGCCCGGGAGCGATACAATCTTGTCGGCCTCCCTAAGCACACGTTGTGCCTCAGCCGAAAGGGGAGTGACAATTTCATCAGTATCTGTGTCAATTGCTAAAGATGACTCATATGGGGGGTTAGTTTTGTCAAATTGTCGAGGCGACCAAATGAGTTTATGAAGGGTTTGAGCTTCGTTGAGTGCCTCATTTGAGCTGAATAATGCAAAAGTGCTAATGGAAATGAGGAGCAAAGAGATCCCTATAGCTTTCATCTTCTTCTTTTGATCTCTAATTGAACTTGACAGAGATACCTATCTGTATATAGTTGTGGACCAAGTTTTCCCTTTTTAGAGAACTAATTAAACAGAGAATTTTGAATAAGCCAGCTCCTTAACAATCTCAAACAGATCCCAATATAACTAATCATCTCTATAGGAAGCTCATGAACCGTCATGCGTGTCTAGACTCTAGACAATTATGTCATATATGTTTTAATATCTTTTTAAGGAAACACAGGGTGGGAGCAAACCATTTGTGGCTGTCAATTTCCCTCTCAATATTTGCACTTCTTGTTGTTATCTATCTTTATTATGCTGATATAAGAGCACCGATCTATTCTTTACGAAACAGTGTCTAAATGATAATATCCTGCAAGATGTAAATATTTTGATTCAATGAATATACAAAAGAGTATTATTGGCAACCAATTATAGCCCTAAATATAGAAATGATCAGGTGCACCACATAATTTTCCATATAAAATTAGTGTTATTACTGAAACAAAGAGTTGAGTATGGACTGATCCTACTTTATCTTATATCATGTAGATCTTATTTATCTTTTAATTAGTTAAACCAACTTGACCACCTTTGAATAGTAAAATGAGAGTTCCTGTTGCATATTTAACGACACAGACACGGAGTTGACTCAGAACTATCCTTGTTTATAACCGCAATTAAGAATTAATGTGAGAAAAGTTTAGAGGGCATGAAATGGTTAGAAGTGTACTAATAGGCCAGAATATTTTGGGATATATTAATAGTTAATATGGATCAAGTCTTATTGGGTTGTGCCTGATCTGTTCTTATTTGATCTGATCTGATCAGATCATGATAAGTTCTTTGATTAGATGCAATGAATTGGTGCAGACTGAATAGGTGCATAGTATTATAAATGTACATGCAAAGTTCATTTTTTGAGGAAGCTATTATTTTGTTCATTACACTTAAGTAAACAAAAGAGAGAGAGAGAGAAAAGACAGGGCTTTTAGATTGGTACTAGCATATCAATTGACTGTTGGTTTTCGACTTGTTTGTGTGGATACTAATAAAAATGTGGCTGTTGTGCTGTTGCGTGAATCTGACATGAGATATAAAAGAGAAGAATACTACTGCATGCTAGGACTCGAATTTTCTGTTGCGCGTCTAGTACGTGGTAAACTTTATATTAATCTTGGAATTTAATTTACACATGAATTATGGTTTTCGGATAGTGAACAAACTGATGAACTGAATCGAATTATTGCAATGCGTAACCTATCTGAAATCCCAACAAAAATCAGTGAAAATTGTATATATTGCATTACAACCTTTTCTGTACATATACGGATACAACTCATTCATACTTGAACATAAAGTCTATATATCAGATCTGATATTCTGTACAAAGAAAATAAGGAAAGTACAGCATATTAATTGTTGCTCTGGTAATCCAATAATATAATATCCAGCTGGCATATTTCGCCTAATTACACAAATAGCAAATCTTCTATGTATGGTTAATAGAATGCTTATATGACTATGAGGATGGATTGTAAAGCAATTGTTGAATCAATAATTTTAGCATGAGAAGATGGGTTCAAGTTCAACCATGCAATAAAAATACAATAGATATACCTTGCAATTTATTGGATCTTAATCTAACGTTGAGCATATATGTAATATAATTATGAATTGTATACTGTTAAATATGATTGTTATAATTAAAGTGATCAAATTAAGATATTAGACAATCTATGTATTCAATAGGATGTGGTCCATAAGTGTGTATAATAATTTAGGTAAAGATCAAATCATTAATGGTCTGATTCTGAGATTTGTAAATACAGAAATCTATTTTTTTGGAGCCCAGTGCGGGTGAGTCATCATTAATGGTCTGATTCTAAGATTTGTAAATACAGAAATCTGTTTTTTTGGAGCCCAGTGCGGGTGGCTCACCCACACTGGATCTGAGTGCGGACGCACTCAGTATTTAGCCAATTTCTGTGAACTTCAGGGCAACGCAGGAAAAAGTCCGAGGCTAATGCGGACGCACTAGATTCCAGTGCAGACGCACTCAGGAGTTAGACGATTTTCTGAAATTTCAGACAGAGGAAAAGTCCAAGTCTAGTGCGAACGCACTGGGACTCAGTGCGGGTGGACTGACCCGCACTGGGTACTTAGGCAATTTTTGTAGTTCAGTTTTTAGCCCAGTGTGGGTGGATGACCCTCACTCAGGATACAGGCTATTTTCTGACTGAAATTTAAGGTGGTTATTTGGACACATCTCAACCCAGTGCGGACGCACTGAGTCCCAGTGCGGGTGAGCCACCCATACTCGCGCTGTCAGATATGTAAACCTATATAAAGATGGATCACCAAGGCACAAGATAACCAACTCATCTTAGAATTCTGAAAGAGGTTATTCTATACATAATTTTGAGAGCCTTCTCTTTCTCTTCCACCATTAAAGAATTGAGAAGAGAGATCCATAAGGAAATTGGAGAGAATTTCTCAAGAGATAGTCTTGTTGCTTTGAAAGGCCTAATCTATAATCCAACCAAAAGGGCGATAAAGGAATAGCTAAAGTTCTAGAGTCTTGTCTCGTGCTCACGGAGACGGTTGTCGCTCCTACATCGAATTTGGGATTCCATGGCAAACAACATGGAATCAGGTATTGTATTCCGCACTTTAGTTTATGTTTTGGGTCTCTTTGGCATAGGACGGTCTTAGGTTAAGGTGGAGATTATTTCTTCTTTTCCGAGGTGTAAGTGTTTGACCCCTAGATGAGATGTAATTGTTTGATCTCTAGATAACGTATAATTGTTTAGCCTTTATGATTCTCCAACAGTTTAGACGTTTCTAAGATCCATTGAGGTAATTAATCATGGGCGGAGTTACATACAGTCAGGGGTATGCAATCGGCTACCCCTGAATTTTGAAAAATATTAACAAACTTGTATATAATTGGTTCGGATCTGAGTTTTGTCTATCCTGACTGAGTGAGTCTCAGCTTGCAGTGAAATTGGCCGAATTGCTACAAATTTGATGAGTTTTTCATCAATCTGTTTTAGAATATAAAAGATAATCGGAGGGTAATTATGAAGAATCAAACAGGAGGCGACAATAATAATTTTTTTTTATCTCAACATATTTTTTTTTGAAAAAATCGAGTTTCAATCTAATTCGACGAATTCCTAGCAATTTTCTCGATATTATTTCATGGTTAACTTACTGATTTCGTTTCCAATGAAAATCATTAATAAAATACTGAAAAAATAATAATAATAATAATAATAATACTAATAACGTGCACCCTCCCCTCATATCTTTATTTTCATAGTTCAAATAGTCTATTTGAACCTTCTAACGTGTTCTTCATATTAAAATGTGTTCGGAGACCAAATTTTACATTTTTTCAGAATTTTTGAAAATCATCACTTTCTGAATTTTTTATTATTGTTTAGTTTAAAAAAAAATTCTGAAAAAATAGTAAACAAATTCTAAAAAATGTAAAATTTGATCTCTAAGCACATTTTAATATGAAAAACACATTAGAATGTTCGAATCGACTATTTGAACTTTGAAAATAAAGATATGAGGGGAGAATGCACGTTAGGAGCACAAAAGTGAGAGTGCATTTTAACCCTCCTCATAATAATAATTTATAATAATTTTTTGCCTACCCGATTATACCTTTGTACATAATTCTGCTATTTAGAACCAATAATCATATATTGGTGGAACGCCATCATCAGTCATAAGTCTGCTAATGAGCTGACACGGTAACACCGATGGTTTGTTTAACCATTGAATCGTACATATCATGTACAATGACATCCCATTAATTAAAGGGCCTCTTCGATCGGCTATAGTTGGAATAGTGAAAAACATCAGTGAAATTTGAAATAGGTTTATATATATTTCATACTATTTTAGTCATATACGTTACAGGTAGAGTGTACGTAAGAGTATTGGTAAATAAGCTAATTTTTTTGTCCACTACCTCCATGGAATAGAGAATTTACCCAATAGAGGAGGGCCTACTAGTAAAAAGTAGGAATTTTGACTACAAAGTTCAAGCTCAATTCTTATTTTATTTTTTTTACAATTCCACTTAATTCCTTTTCTATTTGACTGGAATAATACCTCTATTCTAATCAATGGCAGATCCATGTAAAAGTAAAGAAGGTCAATTTGATCCCCATTCATTAAATTGACTCGACCACCATTGAATAGAATAGTAAAATGAGATTTCTTGTTGCATATTGTACGACACAGACACAGAGTTGACTCAGAACCGCAATTAAGAATTAATGTGAGAAATGTTTAGAGAGGATGAAATCAGGGAAAGTGTATATACTGCATTACAACTTTATCTGTACATATACTGATACAACTCATTCATACTTGGACATAAATCCTATATATCAGATCTATTATTCTGTAGAAAGAAAATAAGGAAAGTACAGCATATTAATTGTTGCTCTGCCTCTGGTAATCCAATAATATCCAGCAGGCATATTTCACCCAATTACCATATAGCAGAATCTTCTATGGTTAATAGAATGCATATATGACTATGACTATGACTATGCCTATGAGGGTGGATTATAAAACTAATTACACAAATAGCAGAATCTTCTATGGTTCGAGTTCAACCATGCAATAAAAATACAATAGATATACATTGCAGTTTAGACGTTTCTAAGATCAATAATAATATACTAATAAGAAAATTATTAATAATATACTAATAAGAAAATTAATAATAATTTAATGAATTAATAATAATAATAATAATAATAGTAATAGTAATAATAATAAATTATTAATTTTTGCTTATACTCATGAAAATAATGGCAATGCCTGTACGTAATTCTGCTAATTTGAACCAAATATCATGTACCGGTGGAACGCCATCATCAGTCATAAGTCTGCTAATGCGCTGACACGTACCGATGGTTTGTTTAACCATGGAAGTCACCATTATCATGCAATCATACATGTCATCTAGAATGACATCCCACTAATTAAAGGGACTCTTTGGCTAATGGTGGAATAGTCAAAAAATTAGTGAAATTTGGAATAGACCTTATATATTCTGTACTATTAATTACAGTCATGGTGGAAGAGTGTACGTAAGAATATTAATATTGATAAATAAACTAATTTCATCTATTAAAAATGATAAATTTCTTAATTCACTACTTCTATAAAATAGAGAATTTGCTCATCGAAGAAATAGAGGATGGCCTACTAATAAAATGTAGAAATTTGACTGCAAAAGTTTAAACTTAATGTCATTTTTTTTTTTTTCATTTTTTCATAATTCCTCTTATTTCTTCTTTATTTGACTGAAATAATACCTCTATTCCAATCAATGGCGGGTCCATGTGAAGTAGTGTTGTACATAACAGTATGCGTTCGTCGGACGGACATGTTACCGCCAAGTGATTAATCAGAAATAATCAGTCATAATTAGAAATAATCGGCCGATTAGTCGGAAAAATCCGTGACAATTTAGTCACTGTCAATGACTAATCGGACTAAACAGATATTTTTTACAACACTGATGTGAAGTACATGGGATCAATTGATCCCCATTCATTTTTAAATTTTTTGTAATTACGCATGTTTTTTATATTATGAGTAAAATATTATAGATACCGTACAATTAACCTCTATATTGAGCATAAAAATTTGATATAATTGATCTCTATAACTTAGAAAATCTCACTTGCCCCTGATTCTAATCTATTATCCTTTTTTTCTCTCAAGCCGAACAAGTCCGATCCAAAGGTATAATTGATGTCAGCTAGTAACCAAATAAATCAGGTATAGTCAAAAGAGTTCAATACTTAGTATGTAGTCGTGGTCTAGAAGAAAAGAAAATTCACTCGTAAGCAGACCTTCACAATGGTGCTCGCATGGCAGGGTTAAGGAAGGTCAAATGATCAGAATTCGAATCCTCTGAGATATCTCAAACTTTGCGTGACTTTATGGTAAATTCCAACCGTTTAAATACGCTCTGCACGAATATCAAAGCACACATAATACTGACCCCCTACATCACCCCGAATAGGCACCGGACACGTCGGTCACGCAAAAGTTGAGATATCTTAGACGATACGCACTCAAATGGTCAATGGTGAACTAGTCATACATGGAGGTTCTATACAATATACGCTTTTTTGGGCCTGAGAATGGAAAGGGTAAAAAAATTGAAATGGTGCTATTTTTGTTTTTTCTTGGGCCTAGCAATGCATTTAAGGCCCATGTTTTAAATAGTTATATTGTTCTTGCAATTTTTACTGCGGATACGGGCCAGAAATTTTGGGCCTTTTAATGAAGTTCTACGGCTGCAATTTGATGATCGAATACCTCTCCCATATTTAGCCTAATCAAAATTCACGGAACAAAATAATTCGTGTTAATTTATAACGGACAATTTGAATTTATTTTAAATCCCTTAGATACGTATGATGATCGGAACTCGCATTTTGGTGGCCTATAAATATAACATTCTACTTTTTCAAAAACAAAAAAGAAGAGCAACAATAACATTTCTTATTGCTATATTCGTGCAAATCTAATGAAAATTTATAGAATAGCAACAATAATCTTATTGCTATAACGTGCAAATCTAATTAAAATTTTAATGCATGTTTCATGCATAATACTGAAATATGTGCATTCAAACTACTATCTAAACATGTACTTAAATATCATGCATAAATTTACAATTTTATAATAATAAATAAATGATAATGCTCCAAGGTTTGAGAAACAGTTATGTAAATTAACATTTTGCTTCAATGAAGTGGACTTTAGCCTTATTATCAAGAAAAAATAATAATAATAATAATAATGCTCGAAGGCACTGGTAGAAATTGACTTCATCAGATGGTTATAGTTTAACAAGAAATTTTATCTTAAGAGATCAAATTATTTTGACCTTCAAAATTTTTAAGAAAATATAAAAAGTAGTTTCTTGAATAAAAGTTATAAAAAAAAATATTACTAGTATTTATAAGTTCAGCTTAGACCAAAAAAAAAAATATCTATGCATGGTTCAGCATAAACAGAATCGGAATCAAGAGTCGTTCAACAAAAGTCAGATCAAATTCAGTTCGATGTCAGATCATGCGCGTTCGATCTGAATTAAAATTTGTGCAAATAACTTTAAAATTCATACAAATCAACTTGGACGAATATTGACGCACATTAAATTTGCATTAATTTTAATACGAATCGAACGGCTCTAACTCGACCCCATTCCGACATAAACAGCTAAGATAGAATTGGTAAAAGTGCACCAATCACCTTTTGGGACCAATGAGGGCCTACTATTCAGAAATTACATGATAGATGGCAAGAGACTAGATGCAACTTTTTGGGGATAAACTTAACTTCCATCTTTTCAAATGATAAATCCTACCAACATCTTCACCAAAAAGGGTTAATATTATATTGCCCAATACTGGTCCTTGATTGATGACCACTCTCAATTGTCCAAAGCCTAATCACTTTTCATTTAATGCAATTATTTACATAGATATTGTAATTTTAAAATAGTAATAATAGTAAAATTGACATTTATCTGGTTAGAATAGCCTGTTTTAACTTTTGTATGAATAGCTTGTTCTAATTAACAAGTTTGGTTCTCTATTCTTGCTATTCTAATACAATCAAATACCGAATAACTTGTTCCGAATAACTTATTCTTAAGAAGAGCCTATTCTCAATCCAACCAAACATACCCTTATGGATTTGGTTTATATTAATTAGTACCTAGAGGTCATAAGCCTTGTTTTGTACAAAAAAAATAATAATGTCATTAAAACATAATGAGAAATTTATATATATAGGGACCGGCTAATTTGCTGCTGGCAGCATTTCTGCCCGAGGTGCTGCCGGCCGTTTTTTTATTTTGTGATGTCCAAACAACAAATCCAAACCGTTAGATGTTTAATCCATATTATAATCTACTTGGAGACCAAATTTTACATTTTTTGAATTTTTTTACTATTTATTAAGCTGGTTTGAAAACTGCTGATTTCAGTAAATTTCTGCAGCATTGAAATCAGCAGTTTTCAAACCAGCTTAATAAATAGTAAAAAAATTCAAAAAAATGTAAAATTTGGTCTCCAGTTTTCAAACCAGCTTAATAAATAGTAAAAAAATTCAAAAAAATGTAAAATTTGGTCTCCAAGTAGATTATAATATGGATTAAACATCTAACGGTTTGGATTTGTTGTTTGGATATCACAAAATAAAAAAACGGCCGGCAGCACCTCGGACAGAAATGCTGCCAGCAGCAAATTAGCCGGTCCCTATATATATATATATCATACAAACATGATTTATATATTTCTCCATTTAAATTTGAAAATTAGCTATTTCTCCATCTAGACTTGCAATTTTATTAATATATTCATTTCTCAATTGTACCATTCAAAAATATAATTTAATAAGAAAATAAGAAAAAACTAAATGGACATTTTTACCCCAGCTTCTTTCTCTGCCTTATTTCATTTATGTTTGCTTCTTCCATTCATTTTTAGTACCTAAAGACATATCTAGTAAGAAAAAATAAAAATCAATTGACCCCATTTGTTTTTAACATTTGTGTGTTTATACGTTATTTTTAATTATATGGATACTGTAAATTAACCTTTATATTCAGTTTGAAAAATTTTATATGATTAATTCCAATATGTATTTTATTCTTTATATCTCTAACGTCTAACTCCGCCCCTACCAATAACCAATCGCACAAAGCAACGGGAATTAATTTCCAATTGCAAAATATAAATTATGGTTTACATTAAGCTATGTGTCTAATTAGTTGGCGGTTGCAAAATATAATTTTACCACTAAGCAGTAAATAAGGAAAATTGTGGTTTTAAAAGAGTGCCTCTATGAAGTGGCGATGCCCAAATGTTATTAATATGTTAATATAAACTAAATATATATATATAGAGAGGTTGGCTACTATGCTTATATAAGCATATCTTCACATATGTTTATAACTCATTTTTGTATTTTCAATGTCCAAATGGTCGATCGGAACCGTTCATCTTGTTCTCCGTATTAATATGTTCTTGGAGACCAAATTTTACATTTTTCTGAATTTTTTTACTATTTATTAAGCCAATTTGAAAATCTCTGATCCAACGGTGGCTTCTGATTTTACTGTTTTGTTAAGCCACCGTTGGATCATCGATTTTCAAAGTGGCTTAATAAATAGTAAATAAATTCAGAAAAATATAAAATTTGGTCTCCAAGAACATATTAATATGGAGAATAAGATGAATGGTTCCGATCGACCATTTGGATATTGAAAACACAAAAATGAGTTATAAGTATATGTGGAGATATGTTTATATAAGCATAGTAGCCAACCTCTATATATATATATATATATATCTATCTCTCTCTCTCTCTGATAGTTCATTTAAAATTACAATTTTTTTAACATGTAAATTTTCTATGTAATTTAGATGTATTAATGGTTTTACAAACTTGAAAAACTTATAACCCATTCAAATTATTGACAAAATCTGAAAGTGCTGAATTCTGTAAAATAAATCTGCTCACAATCAATCTACTGACCAATGTATTAAATCATTCCTTGCAATTAATGTATGTACCTATTTTAGATCCATGGAATAAATAAATCAAATACATTTACTAATGGTAAATATTGTATTTGGGAAAATAAATTATATTGCACCTTTGATCTTTGTTTTTACAATATTTTTTTTAGCATAATATGTAATTAAACATAATATGGTAAATATTGTATTTGGGAAAATAAATTATATTGCACCTTTGATCTTTGTTTCTACAATATTTTTTTAGCAATAAAAGATAATAAATCAAATACATTTAGTAATGTCGATCCGAACCGTTCAACATAATATTTATACTAAAATATGCATGGAGATGAAATTTTATATTTTTTTAAAAAAATTTACTATTTTTTAAGATAGGTACAAAATCACTGTATCTGGACCGTTCAAAAAACATAGATTTTCTACCCATCTTAAAAAATAGTAAAAAAATTCAAAAACTATAAAATTTCATCTCTAATTAGTATATATATTATGTTGAACAGTTCGGATCGATAATTTGAATTTTTAAAATAAAGATATAAAATATAAGATATAATAAGATATGAAAAACACGAGACATTAAAACCCTCTTCATATATCTTTCAAGTTATTCTCATATAATTTCTCATCTTGGGTACCTACATAATGTCAAAATCAAGCTTTCTGCTGTAACTGACTTAAGATATATCTTAGATGTGCTATTCAGTAAAAATGTCAACCTTACATGTGTAATTTTTATAATTCTTACATTAAGGCGGTTAAAATTTACCAGTTGGAACCTAACCAGAGCCACAGAACCTTCTTTGTAAAAAGCTGCATGAGCTCTGCCAATTTGCTTCTGCTTTTCGGGACTTGCGTGGAAGTGAACCTGCAGGAAGTCCCACTTACCGAGCAAAACGACAAATTTTTCACTTTTCAGTTTTCACAGTTTTTCAACAGGAACAAATTTCACAGTTTCACGTGAACATCAGGCTACCGACATTTTTATTTTTATTCATTTTTTAAAATATTTTATTAAAAATAAAATTTAAAAATATTCAAACCGCATATATTATTTGCAGTTTCGATTAAAAAGTCAGAACTACAAATAATATTTACTGTTTCAATTATTATTTTAAGTTTCCAAACCACAAATAATATTTGCGGCTTTGATTTTTTTTTTTTTTTATAGTTTTTTGCATCTCTGATTAACATAGCAAAGTATTTCTAAAAATCATGAAAATTGATCGACATGCAGTCTTGACATCGTAGAACACGACTGTGAAATTTCATACAAAATCTCAAAACATATCGTTAGATATCGGCTCTTAAAAATTGCCCGAACTGTTAAAGGGTTTCATTCTGAGCCAAACTTTGCACCTCTGGTTAACATAGCAAAACATCTCTAAAAATCATGAAAATTGACCGACATGCAATCTTGACATCGTAGAACACAACTGTGAAGTTTCATACAAAATCTCAAAACAGATCGTTATATATCGGCTCTCAAAAATTGCCCGAACTGCCAAGGAGTTTCATTCTGAGCCAAACTTTGCACCTTTGATTAACATACCAAAACATCTCTAAAAATCATGAAAATTAACCGACATACAGTCTTAACATCGTAGAACATGACTGTAATGTTTCATACAAAATCTCAAAACAGATCGTGAGATATCGACTCTCAAATATTGCTCGAACTGCTAAAGAGTTTCATTTTGAGCCCAATTTTGCACCCCTGGTTAACATAGCAAAACATATCTAAAAATCCTGAAAATTGACCGACATGCAGTCTTGACATCGTATAACGTGACTGTGAAGTTTCATACAAAATCTCAAAACAGATCGTGAGATATCGTCTCTTAAAAATTGTCCGAACTGCTAAAGTGTTTCATTCTAATCTCAATTTTGCACCTCTGGTTAGCAAAATATCTCTAAAATTATGAAAATTGACTGACATACAGTCTTGACATCGTAGAACAGGACTGTGAAGTTTCATACAAAATCTCAAAAAAGATCGTGAGATATTGGCTCTCAAAAATTGTCCGAACTACTAAAGGATTTCATTCTCTTAAAATAGCAGTTCAGGCAATTTTTGAAAGCTGATATCTCACGATCTGTTTTGAAAAAAAAAATTATTTGCGGTTTGGGAGCTTAAAAAAAAAAAATGTTTGAAACCGCAAATAATATATGCGGTTTGAATATTTTTAAAAAAAAAATTTAACTCTAGTTATTTTTAATAAAATATTTTAAAAATTGAGTAAAAATAAAAATGTTGGACCAGGCTCGGTAAGTGAAAAAGAATAGAACAATTTTACAGTTTTTCACGTGAAAAAGAATGGGGAAATCGTAACCGTACGATGGGGCACCGCTGCTGTCGCTTCCAATTCCTGTCCTTTGATCTTGGATGGCCAGGTACTTTTTACGCTGAGCTGGCTGTTAAACGGAAATGGTTGCCGACACCAACATCGTGTCCCCAGTTGCACGAACTATAAAATTGATTTGCAAGATATGGATAAATAATAGTAAGTGTTATGTAATGAGGTTGGCTACTATGCTTATATAAGCATATCCCCACATATGCTTATAACTCATTTTTGTGCTTTCAATGTTCAAATAGTTGATCTGAACCGTTCATCTTGTTCTCCATATTAATATGTGCTTGGAAACTAAATTTTACATTTTTCTGAATTTGTTTACTATTTATTAAGCCACTTTGAAAATTATTAATCCAACGGTGGCTGCTGATTTTACTGTTTTGTGCAGCCACCGTTGGATCAGCGATTTTCAAAATGGCTTAATAAATAGTAAAAAAATTCAGAAAAATGTAAAATTTAGTTTCCAAGCACATATTAATATGGAGAACAAGATGAACGGTTCATATCGACCATTTGGACATTGGAAGCACAAAAATGAGTTATAAGCATATGTGGGGATATGCTTATATAAGCATAGTAGCCAACTTCGTATGTAATTTTATTTATTGGGGGTTAATAGTATAATGTTTTTTTTGTTATGTAATTTTATTTATTGGGGGTTAATAGTATAATGTTTTTTTTGTAAAAAAATTAAAATTAAAGGATACACTCAAATTTTATAATTTATAGGGGAACCCCTTCATCTCTATCTACTTTAGCACTGACCAATTGTGTTCTTTTAATTACTTATTTTGTCATTTAATTTGTATAGTAAGAACTAAGAAGTCTTAATACATAACTTTTTAATTAATATATAAATTATTATTATTAATTCTGATATTATACAAAGATTTTGAGCTAAAATAAGCCTTAATGGAAAGCAGAAGAACAAATTTTGCACGTCTTGTGAAATCGCTTAGTAAAGACATTTATATCAATTGACGGTTTTCATGAATGACCTTACACTTATACTTGTAAAAAAAAATTGTCAAGTCATATAAATATTATATTGTCCTTTTTATTCTCTAATCAGCAAACAAAATTTCCAAATCATTTTACCAATTTACATATCACCATTTTAACATTACCAAGATTAGATGCTAATAATGCTAATAAAATTTGACAAACTTATTTTTAAGGATAAAATTTGATTGTCTACTAAACTAGTAACATATATACATCTCATTTTGTTGTTGGAAAGCCAAATAAATATTTTGTTTAGAGAATTGAGATCTAATTCCATTGCAACAATTTTATAGCATAAATATTTATAATGTTGCATCTAACAATCATACTAAATATTATATATTTGTGCAATAAGGGGACACAAGTTGGATTTGTCATAAAAGCAGTCATTTCCACTTTTTAAAAAATGTCAGGATAAAGGATGGAAATAGATTGCTTTAAGCACATGGTGCTTGCTTTGGAGTTCAGCAATGTATCTAATCTAATATATGATATCAACAAATCTACCCCCTATTTCTGACATGTGGGCCAGGCCTCTTTTATTACCCCGGAGCCCAAGCCAGGAAAGGTGCCTTGTTTGGTGCCACAATTGGATTCAACAGTGCTCCAGTGTCATGTGTTGACGAAATTAAATTGCTCTCCAAGTAAAAGTGCCTATTTAATTAAATGAATGAATTCGTTCTTTGTTTTGTTGTTTTTATTTCAAAAAGTTGCAACTACTCCCAAGGCCGTTAGAGAAATTAAGAGATTTAATTAAAGAACAAAGATAAGGTGCGATGTGTTGAACAGCAAGGGAAATTGGTGAGTACAATTTTAAGAATTTATCAGATTTAAATGATAAATTTAAATTGTTGAAATCTATGTAATTCATTAGCGATGCATATACATAAAAAATCTTACAACTTTCAAATTTATTTAGAACAAGATCAAGCGGTAAAAAAAAATGATGAAAAATGAATACAAATATTTTTTTTATAAAATAACTTATAAAAGTTTTATTTTTTCTACCGCTTGACTTTGCACTAAATAAATTCAAAACTTCCAAAATAAATTCATGTACATACATCTCTCATGAAGTAGATAGATGGATTTTAACGACTTGGATTCGTCATTTAAAGACAATCTGATAAACTGTTGGAATTGTGCTCACCAACCTTTCTTTGTGAGCACATTACATCTGCTTTGCTCAATATATATACCCATCATAACTTCTTAATTTAAATATTTACCCATCAAAATTTTGAAGTTAGTTATTTTTCCATCTAAAATCATTTATTTTCTAATATCTTTATTTCTTAATTTAATCACTTAAAAATAAATATAAATATTAAAAAAAAAAATGAAAGGACGTTTTTTTTTATTATTATTAAAATAGCTCGTAGGTACACACACCACACCTCAATTCTGTTCCATGCAAAATCGAACCCATGTCATTCCGTAAGAGGATTAGTGCCTTTAAGTATCTGTTTTCTAATCTTAAGTTGGAATAAGTAAATTGAAGTAATTTTTCTTTTACATTAACACACTCCTAATTGAACTTATTATTAAATTGGATATTTAAAAACAATCATACCTTGCAAAGAAATTGGATGTGCAGCTTCTATAATTTTTTCACAACTCAAATTCGCTGTGGTTGTTATGATAGTACGTACTTCTGCATTAGTTGTCAATCTAAAATATCCTGCTGAATTAATTCACACCAACCTATGTTAAGATTGAATTGTTTTGATTATTGACTGAGGTTGGAGAGTTCAGAATGAGCTATGGCACACTATAAAAAAAATAATAGTGTCAAGTTTCACACCTTTAAATATCTATCCATGAGAATTTTGAACTTACGACATTCTATACAAAATATATTGTATGAATTACTAAATTAAAGATTGATTCTTAGTACATTAAAAATTTAGACGAGGCCATATTTAGTGTGGAATAAGAGGTGGAGTAAATCTCGTATTTCATACTTAAGCTGTTAAATAAGAAATAAAAGAGGAGTAAGATGGAGTAAAAGGTGAGTTAATCCAAAATAAATTACTCTACTTCTTCAAGTGAATTAACTTACCCCACACTTACTCTATCTATAGGGCTCAATATCATAGAAAGAAATTTATTTTTCAACATCATACTTATCTAGACGGATTGATTTAACCTATAAATTCAACTACCAAACTTATAGATGTAAAATATAAAAAAAATAATATGAAGTAATTTAATCCTTATTAATTTTACTCCACAACCAAATGGTCCAAACATGACCGAAATGATAAAGTCACAATATATTCAAATAATAATTCACTTAGGCAGTTTTCGAAAGACAACGTACTATTGAAGAGGAAAGTGCTTTAAAAAAAAATTATTTATTGAGTAAAGGTTGAAGGTTAAGAATACTGATTTTCAAAATCTAAGTCAAAAATTTAGAGTTCCAATTTTCGGACAGCGCTTTTGGAAACGCCGAGAAAGTGTAGATAAAGCGTTGAAAAAATCTTTCCCGACACTTGTATCTGCGGCATTTAAGAAACACTGGGAAAGATTAATGGTGACGTTTATAAAGACTTTTAGTGGCGTTTTTAAAAGCCAAAAAAGTCTAATTTTTTTGTAATGTCACATACACTCAAATACCTTGATTAATGAATTTAAGAATTTGATTGCTGAGTTCATAATTATCAAATTAGTTACCTAAATCAATTCATTAATCGGACAAATGGCGTTCATAAAACTACCTTTTGCCCCCCAATCGATATTGAACTCCCTATAAATGTTTTAATTTGAAAGCTGAATTGTGAGATTTGTTCCATAGTATTTGAAATTCAGTTTCATTTTTTTTTTTAAAGGTTGACAGTGAAATACTGTCAATAGATATATTGATATAAAAAAGATTTAATTACAACCTTTAGATATAGAAGGTGCACCGTTCGAATAAAGTTTAAAGTAAATTACAATTAACCCTTAGACGTTATAATGAAATTCAGTTTCATTATAACATAACAAAAAATATTACTTTACATTTTTGATCGATATTAGATACAGGTGAACAACAAAAGAACCATCCAGACAACTAACTTTTATTAAAATAAATCAATTATGCTTAATATTATGTGAAATGCATATATGAGTGAGATGGTTTGATGGCCATAAGATCAAATACCGGTTCAATGCTCGATCAGAACTATTCAATCTGCATCAAAATTTGTGTGCATTTGATCAATACAAACTCCAAAATGTTTGTACAAATTATGATGCGGATCAAACGGTTCCGAGAATTTAATTCAATGTCATCAGACCGCACTCCGACTCAGTTCATATGTAAATAACGTCTAGTTCCAAATCTAAATTGAAATTGTTTCATTTCAAAGCGCAACAAAAAAAAGGAATGATGGCCGGAACAGATTTATTTAATGAAAAGAAAAGAAAAGAAATACAGTGAAATAAAGCAGAATTTTGTTTGCTATTTTAAATTTTAAATGTATAAAAATGTAAAGAGAGAAGAGCGCACGCTTGGAGGCTGAAGTGCCTTTTATAACTTCAACTCTTCTGCATCATTGTGCATTTCCTTTTTCAAAGTTCTCCATCAAAATACATGGCAAAAGACAAATGATTATCATTGCTTCCCTCTTTAGTCTTTAGTGTCATTAAGAGTGTACTTAATTTTAAGATTATACTAATGATTGTTATCAAGATTATTGAGACAAGATGTTACAACAAAATTACATGTGAAAATATGCTCTTTAATATTCTAATCGGATGAAATAAGATATTCCATAATATAATTTAATAATATATATATTATTTAAAAATAATAGTTGGTACAAGAGATATTCTAACAAGATAGATTGAATATATATTACATTCTTTAGTGAAATAAAGTAAGGAGAAATTTCACTTGTATCCTTCAATAATTTTAAAATTATGTATTTTCCTCTCTAACATTCATACTATCATATTTACCCTCTAAATTTCAAGAACTCTAAAATTTATCCAATTTATTGCCTATTAAAAATTCATTATAATTTATTCCATTGTATCCATTGTGAAATTAAGTTTGAAAGTAATTTATCTTTAATCTTTACTCTTTGAAGTTGTTTAAAATTGCTAATCAATTTCATAAATAGAGATCTCTTAATAAACACTCAAACAAAAAAGTCAATAGGAAATTGTATACAAAACAAAAGTTGTCCTTTGCTCCACTCCAACCTAGTCTATTAATTTTGCATCCTTCTTTGTCTTTTAGAGAAAGCAGCAGTGATTAGTGATCCTCTATTTTTGTATGCATCCGTAACTCCCTATGCATAGGTCCATGTAACCACCACATTGTATCAATCCATCATAGATTATATTTATATTGTCTAGATATTGATGACATAAATATTAAACTATTTAGTCAGTTACAACCACTCTTTTAATAATCAGTTTTTATACGGTATTCGAAAAGCCACCGCATACTGCATATACGGTATACAGCCGCATATATAAATTTTTATTCGGATTTATATATGCGGACTTTAAAATAAAAATTCATATTAATTTGTATACAAATAAAATATTTATGATTGACTGTACAGTTTATGTTAAACTGGTGATGAAATGTTAAAATATAGATCATTATTTCATATTAAATGAAATACTGAAATATTTATATATTGATCTCAATTCGGCCGAATATGTGACCGAATATGTGACCGAATGTTCGAATATGCAGTCGAATATGAGACCGAATATTTAAAACTGTATATTAGACCCGAATACTCATTTTCTATTCAGATTCCAAACGAATACGAATATTCGGTCGAATAGACCAAATTTTAAAACACTGGTTACAACACAGTTCCATCACATGCCACGGTCCCTTGATTCTTGCTTTACTGTCATCACTGATAACTCATTCTGCATATCCGTAGAAGAAAGAATTGTACACCTTTCATTAAAAAAAAAAAAAAAAATTGTACACCTGTTGATAAAAGATGGAATGTTATCATGAAGTATTATTATTTGGAGGAGTTTCATGTACACGCCTCAAAAAAAAGTTTAATTATGTATTTCCTCTTCTATGTTTCGTTATAGGATTTTGTATTTAGAAATAAAATAATATAATATGGGGGAAAGAGAATGGTTGGGTGAGTTTTCAGATAAGAGGAAGAGCCAAATATTTCTTTTTGGTGTAAAGAGTCTGTACCGATTTTTAATTATTTTTTTCCGTCTCTTTTTCTCATCCTAAACTCAGTTTTTTTTTTTCACTTTCTATTCGAAAAGATGGGAAAAAGAGATTTACCTTAAAAAATATATATAGTGCAGGCATTCTGCATCAAATTTTTTTTTTCCAGATCTTTATCTTTTCCGAAACCAATCCCAATCATTATTTTTTCAGCATATCATATTATTTTATTCTAAAAAAAAATATTCATTATACCATATTTAATTAACACCCCTAGCCACCGCAATTGTTTCCAAATTCAGAAAAGTCACCAAATGACATGTGCTTTCTTGGAACTAGGAAACAAAATGGTATAACCTAATTTGTACGGTTTTTCACCTTTGTCGCTTGAAATTACATAAAAGTAACAAAGCTCTAAAAAAATAAAAAATAAAAAAGATTCTCCCTAATGATGTAGCATACTAGAGTGGGAAAAATAGCACGCCGGAGCCGGTTCCGTCACGGAATGGCACAGCACGGCACGGATGTCAGATACGTGCTGTGCTTCGCGTGTTCCGTACCGTGACCATTCGCGTGCCGTGACCAATTGTTAGTAAAGAAGACACATCACGGCACGGTACGGAACGAGAGAAGGTAGGAGACTAGGAGCATCGATTTGGTCACGGCACGACTTGGTCACGGTACGCGAGTCACGGCGTGACTCGCGTGCCGTGACCACTCTTATAATTTTAGTCACGGCACGGCACGTGAAAAATTAATTTGGTCACAACACAACACGGCACGTGACCAAAATCACGACGTGTTAGTCACGACACGGCACGTTTTTTCCACACTGAGTGCATACATATATCATAATAAAAGCTAGATGCTCAAAGTGAATCTCACTAATTGACAGACAAACTCAATTGATTAGGTGGAAACGACACAATTGAAGGTGCATATATTACATGTGTCATTGATGTATTTATGACTGTTTTCTTAATTTAGAAAGTTCAACTAAAAATAAAAAATTGAACTCATTGCTGTGTAACCTGTCTTTTTTAACAATAAATTTTTTTGAAGATTTAAATATAATTCTTCCGATTCCGGTGAAAACGACAAATAATATTATTAGTTTTAATTTTATTTTTTTTAATTAGTGGCTATGTTAGATTGGAATACCATTTAAATAATTTGGAATGTCGGATGGCCTACTATTAATTGGATGTATATACCACGATCAAGAAGATTTGGTCAATAATAAAATAATGAATTAATTTGTCACTTTCAAAATTATTTAAAATTTCTAAATTTGACATTGTAATATATGTACGTCATGCTTATAAAAAGAAAAGAAAATTTGATGGAAGCATCAAAAGCTTTGAAATTTACAATAATCATTTTTTTTTATAAATTGAGAAGAATGCAAAATAGTATACGAGCCAGAAATAATGTATAAAAAAGGAATATAATAATATAATTTTATTCATATTATTCATATCGTAATAGACTACAAAAGCCTTTATATCAATAGGCTTCTAATCATACATAAAAAAAATGAAACTTCAAATTCAATGTTACTTAATGTTTTCTTTAACATGAAATATTGAACTAAAGAAAATTTAAGGAATTGAAATGTTGCGGTAGCACAGTTCGCTAGGAATAAAAAGTCCTAGTATTGTGGTTATTCAAAATTCGAGAATTTGAGCTCCGCTTATCACTTCGCAGCCTCTGCAAAAATTTAAACAAAATTAAGGAATTAAAGAGTTACAAAGACATCAATTAATTTAATCATTCATTACATATTTAACGATTTTCAAAACAATATTAAGAGAAATAACATTTAAAATTACATGTTATTTGATACACAATTAATTTGTAAGTCCAAAACTATGCCACATCCCAAATGTTTATTTTTCTATGTCAATATTTTTGTTCTCAAATTTTAAATTATTGTTTATCATATTAAATAAAACTGAAAAATTTACAGTGAAGAAAACTGAGTCGTATTGTTCCTGTTTTTTACTTCATATTTCAGACAAGAATTCAGAATATTAAAACAAGAGAAAATGTTTTAGTTCACAAATTATCCACATTTTGATCGGATCATTTTAAACTGTCATTAATTATAATTAACAAACAATGGTCCTCACTGATTAATGGCCACATCCGATTCCCACCTTCTATTTCTTTTTTTCTCTTCTCTTTTCAAATCAGATCTAAATCTCTCTGCAGTTTTGTGGTTACGATCGATTTTTTATTTCTCTTCGCACTTTCCTTTTTTCCTTCACGATTTCTTTCCTTTTAAGAGATGTCTCCTTTTATGTACAATAACTGACGAAAGTCTTTAGCATGGGTTCAATTGAAGTTTTAAAAGCAATTTTCATCATCTCCTAAAGAAAAGTTATTTAAGTTATTTAAGTTATTTATTAATCTATTTAAGTTATGTTTCTCGTATTGAACTTTGATTTGAGTTCATGACAGCGAAATAAAATTTGAGCAAGTTATTTACTGATCTATTAAAGTTTTGTTCCTTCTATTGATTTGAATTGATAATCGCAGTTGCGACGGCAGCGACGACCACGACGGTCGAGGCGACAGCGATGGTAGCAATGGCAGCGACAGCTGCGACGGTGCGATGGCAGCGACGGTCTCTCTCTTCGTCGATCTCTCTCTCCGCCGAGTTCTTAGGATCGGCAGCGATAACTGTTGACGTCATATCTCCATGCGAGGCCTCGTACTCAACTCCATCATGTGAGTAGTATCGGATCTCATATTATTTCAATGTCTAATTTGAATTTTTTTGTTTTGAATTTAATATTTGAATTCAAAATTACATAGATCGTTTTCGTAATGTTGCCGTTTTGAATTTTATGATTGAAAAACTTACAAGATTTGATATTTTGTTTTACAATATTTGATTTTACTTTTGCAAGAAAAACACGACAAATCATTTCTAATCTTTATCATTTACGATTTGGATTGAAGTGCCGCGATGAAATTTAAATTGAGTGAGTTATTTGTGGATTTAAATTTCTAGGATGCATGTAATCAGTTTACAGGATCCATCAATTAGATTTTAAATTACTGTTGAGTATTTTTTATGATATGTTTCATAGTTTTACATGATATCTTATATTTTACACGAGCTATGTATTGTATTGCCTTTTTTTTATTTTACTGGATCTGTTTAACAGTTTCACATGATATATATGCAATAGTTTATAAATATATACAATATTTACAGGATCTAATTAACAGTTTTACTGATTTAAATTTTCAGTATTTTTTTGATAGATTTACAGGATCTATACAGTATTTTACAGGATATATGAATCAGATTTAAATGTTATGTAGATTATTTTACCGGATATAGTTCACAGTTTTACATGATATATGCATCATTTTACAGTATTTATTATTATTGATGTTTAAAGATTCACAGTATGTAGTTCACAATTTTATAGGATATAGTTTACAGTTTTACATGATATGTTGAGTGTTTTACAGGATATAGTTCAAAGTTTTATAACTTTTTTTTTTTTTTGCAGGATGATATTCCTAAAGAACACATTTTTCTAGTGATGAGGCTTCTAACTCATCCAAAAAATACTAAACAAATGGTTATGAAGTAAAAGTTTTTGTATGTTGAATAGTATGCTTGTGTGAAATGTATGAATTTATGTTTAGAATGTTATTGTTTATGTTTGCTACTGTTGAATATTGATATTTTCAATATTAACAGTTTATGCTTGTGAACAGTTACTAATATTTAACACTTTGGTTGAAAATAGTTGATGTATTCATGTATTATAGTTTACATATGTTAGTTTTACTGTTTACATCTTTTAAATTTGTAGTATTGAAGTTTGCAGTGTGTTTCTCTTAGTTTTATAGTTTACATTTTTTATAGTTTGCATTGTTAGTTTTATAGTTTATATTTGAGAATTTCACAGTATTAAAATTTTATAGTTTGCATCTGCATGTTTTATAGTATGTGTAATGTTAATTTACAATATATAAATGCATATATATATATTAATAATTGAAGAAAAAAATTAAAATTAATTTTAATTTTGAAAAAAATTGATTCAAAAAAATTAATTTTGAAAAAAATTGATTCAAAAAAATTAATTTTGATGTAAAAATAATAATTTTGCATAATTTTCAGAGTTAATTTGAAAAACTGTAAGTTTGAGAAGTGGTTCAGTTTGAAAATGTTCTAGAAGATTTTAAAATTGTCATTAACTGTAAGTTAGAGAAGTACACTAAGTGATTACACAGCAAGTATAGTTATTTTGGCAAGTTGCATAAGTTGCAAGTACACAAAGTGGTCCCGCTGGATG
>CAXKVR010000231.1:0-152227 GCA_964058845.1 Carex sylvatica
AGATTATAAATATAAATAGAATTATAGTAAATTTTTAAGATTTGCATAAAATGTATACTCTATAGTGAACAATGTATGCCTACAAGGCATAAGAATTTATTCAGAAACAATCATATTTTTATAGCAAAATAGGGTAAATTTTGAATTTCTTATTCTTGTTTATTTTCTTTTTTTTTAAACCCAGCTCAGTAGATCACACTAAAAAACAAATAAAAGAAAAAAAATATTTAAAAAAGAAGAAGTTATGTTTCTATTACAAGAACAACTATTTACCATAATTCTAGACCCGGTCATAAAGAGCAAACTGAACCATAATCAGGTCAAACAAATTCTAATATGTCAATTCCCAAATATATAAAAAACTATTATCAAATATAAATATTTAGCTGGAGTAAAAAGGAAACAGAGAGAACACATAGGTCATTTTTGTTTCCTCGAGCTAACCCAGTTTAACATTTGGTTATTATTTGCAGATAACACAGAAGATGCTACTGAGCAAACACAAGTTTTAAAAAAAAAAAAATCGAGTCATATTCATGAACTACAGTAACATTTCCAATGAATGCATATTTTAAAAAAAAAAGGTGGTAAGGAGAACATACCAATTAAAGGAACAGACTCTGTCTGTCTCTGTTGACCTGGCATTTCAGACCTGGGCGGTGAGTTTGGTTTCTTGTTCTTTGTGCCAAGGTGTATCACCAGTTTTGTCCCTTTGCTGCTTTCACTTTCCACTGAGCTCTTTCCTGTACTCCCTTTAATATGCAATTTGCGAGGTGCGCTAGGTTGTAAAATAGCATCTTTCTCCACTCCCTTGCTGGTATCACCATTACTCCCAACCCGACCCACATTGCTAACAACCGTTAACAATTCCACCTTCTTTGTGGTTGCTTTACTTGATGATTTCTTGGTGGGACTCTTCATTGCATCCTCCTTGGGTTTCTTCGTTAAGCTATCAGTGATGCTCTTGACTGAAAATTTAAGAGTTTTACCGGGTTCATTTTTCAAGATAACGGGTCCCTTCTCCTCGTCGTCAGAGTACGGGTAAGCGGAAGCCTCAATAGGTAAACCGGCAGCTGCTCGCATGCTGGCTATGAGGCGCCTGTCAGAGTCATCTCGCCTTCTCCAGAGTTCTCTAACTGCATCCTCCACATCTTTCACCTGAAAAATTTGAGGTTGAGGTTAGTATCAGCATCAGCATCAATGAAAGTCTTGATAAGAGACCCAAGTAGCTGTCGGTATGTACTGGTGGGCACCACACGGTACCCAAATATGTGTGCCCTGTGAGTAAAGAGTACATAAATAATCCAACGAAAATCAAATCCAGTTAGTGAATTATGGTACCAGTCCTAGAATGATAAACAATTCATACATGAAAGGAGTATTACCTTGTAGCATTCACCACGGCAAGGAGGGCACTTATAGTGCAAATTCCTATCTGATTCAAATTGCCGATACTTCTCATCACTGTGAAAAGTAAGAAACAAAAATTGATGATTGGTTAAGAATACTTCTGACAAGAACAAATTCAAAATTTTAATGCTTCTGACAAGTAAACTGCAGTAGACCTGATGCCATCACAGACGCAATGCACCCATTGTTGACAACCGTCGCAGCAAACCATAGGCGTCATCTCAGAGTCTCTATACACCTGAAAAGTTTTGAAAAAGAATCAACTAAATTTCTCCATCACATAAAGCAATTTTATCAAGATAAAAAGAAAACACACTTTTCGTTTTTCTTACTACCTTTAAACAAACAGGGCAGTATTTGCCTTTCACAAATAGCCTTCCGCATGCATCACAATTAGTATAGCTTAGGAACCACCTGATAGAAAATAACTTACAGAAGTCAAACAAAACCATACATAACTTATCTCAAAATTTAATATGTGTAAACATAAATAATACTATGTGAAATATCTCATTACTACCTTGTACTAACACCACTACCAGGAACAGTAGAACCACAGCTGTGGCACCTAGTATGCTTCGGACATAGAAAAGGCCCATGACTAACATTCTGAAAAGTTTGTACACACAACAAAAATATTGAATGAAATGACAATTAAAAAATGAACAAGTAAAACCAGTAAATATTAAATATAATAAACCTTGTGGGGAGGTTGTTGGCAGTAGCAGTGATATGCACCATCACACCTTTTACAGAATTTGAACTTGGTCGGATCACCAGTCCTTTTACAAACCTAAAATTTGCAAATGGAATTCAGATAAGTTTCTTACTCAACTGGTATATTTTCTAACAAATTTTAAGGACCTGCTCGGATTTATAGCTAAAGAGAAAAATGTAAGGCTTTTCTAACCTCACAAGAGCGGCACGATGGGCATGACCACGAATCCCAGTGAAACAAGTCTGAAAAAAGAAAGTTATGTTATTTCTAACAATCAAAGGATCAAATGGTTAAAAAAAAGCCAGTAAAAATATACCTCTATATTCAGCCCAGACTTTCAAGCAACTCCTATGGTACTTCTTATTGCAAGTTTTGCAAGGGACCATCTTATTAGCACTTGTGCTACCTTCGTTCTCACCAGAGAAGCAAATTCGGCAAATTATTTTTACGGCAGGAGTAGAGAGATCTTCAATCGCCACATTGCTAGTTGCATCTCCTGCCACCTCCTGCTTTATCATATAGTTTTGTATCTTTAAACATATTTAGCACCAGAAATTGTAAATGACTACATATTTTTACAAACTACCAAGTAATGGATATATGCAGGTGAAAATACAGTATTTCAGCATTTCAAGAACTTCCAATTCTCATCAAATCTAAAAGTAAACAGTATAGTTTAAGGCATATGCAGGTGAAACCGGATATGATAATTAAAAATAAATGTCACCACTCAGCCCTTTTTCACTTTGAATCAATAAAACACCAAAACCTTTGAACTGATGCAACAGAACAGTGAATGAAAACAAAGAACTTACCATAGCTGCAGCACCAGCCTCGAGCCGTCTCACATAATCCTCAGCTGCAACTGATGCCTCTGCGGCTTGCCGCTGTAGCTCAGCCCGCTTGGCACGCACCGATTGGGCCCAAGCACTCTCCTCCTTGCTGCGACCCCCGCCGCCGCCGCCATCACTAACAACTTCACCTCTGATTCCAACTCCAATTGGTTCCGTTTCCTCCAATATAGGGCTGCCAGGTGTACCCGCTAGCTGTGAGTGCTCCAAACGAGGCACCTCCACCTGAATTGTGGTTGTGGCAGAATCTATCGCGGGTCTCAGCATCCATGGATCCTGCAAGAAAACCTCGAGCTTGGAGATCTCTTGGTGAAACCCTGGTTTCTGCGTGAAGCCTAGCTCGCAGTAGCAGATCCGACGACTGTCAAAGAACAAGGTCAGTATTAGAGAAAGAGAAAGAGAGAGCGAGAAAGAGAGAGAGAGAGAGAGAGAGAGAGAGAACAATATTTTTTATTCCAAGAGAGAGAGAAAGAGAGAGAAGGGAGCGAACCAAGTGATGGGGCACGCGACATGGAAAGCCATGGCGCGCGAGCGAGAGAGGGAGCGAGATCGATTTGAAAAAGAAAGGGAATTCGTATAATACCGGGCGATTATTAATATTTTTATTAAATATTATTCGGGAATTAAGAGAGTCGATTTGGTTTAGGGGTTAGAGAGAGAGAGGAGAGAGAAGGGTTCAATTTGGGGATTTCGATTTGGGGAGGCGCCGATTGGGGGGAATTGCCGAATTGGTACTTGGGAAGAGCGGTGAGAAATGGCAAGGATCGCCGTGTTCTGGCTCGCTATAAGATACGCGTTAAGGTTAGGAGGATTTTATCTGGACCGTGTGATATTTGTCAAGAATCTATATTGGGCTAGGCTTAGATTTTTAGGGCAAATCCGGCCCAATATTTATCACAATTGGGCTATCTTTGTGAAAATTAATATAAAATTTGGGCCTGTATATTGACGTCAATGTTTACCTAAACAAAGAAGAGAATATACCTTCGCTGAAAAACGCTTGCAATAAAAATATAGCTAATATTGGGCTAATTTCCCTTGACAAGCATTTTGAGAATAAACCTAACACAATATCAAATTTGCATAAGAGGCATTCTTATTCAGAAATCAAATCTTGTTCTCTCAAAACTTTTGGCAAAAAAAAAAATTACAAGGGTTTGATCTGAAAAATGCACAAACCACCAAACTCTGAGGCATATTCATCTATATGAATGGAGTGAATTGACACCATTTATTTTCAACTTTTTGTACTTATGCATGATATTATATATAGTTTATAGTAAAATACTATAGATATTGTTAAATTGACATCTATATGCAGCATGAGAATTTTAAATAATTTACTTCTTTTTTTCATATTTGACTCTTATAGTTTGAAAGTCTAACTCTATTTTTCTGATTAGAGCAACAAAATATGTCTCCATTAAGAAATCACAGCACAGTGAATTAAATAGTTCAAATTGACATCAACAACAAACACGGACAAAGTTTTTTGGAACTGATGTAATAGTTTCGGTAGGTATTTTGTAAGGGGAGTGGTACTAGTGGTTTGGTACCAATCCTAAGACACTAGTATTTTTTTAATAGAAAATAGGTGGGAATTACCCATTTTTATTAAAAAAAAATGAGCAAATGTGCCTCTGACACACTGGTAGCCACTATCAGATTCATTTAAAAAAAAAAAAAGACAACGAGCAAAACAATTTAACTAACTTGATGCAGATTGAAAGTAAAATTTACATTTGACATGTGATCAAAAGTGGAGAAGAAGAGAGAATAGTTTATTCAACACATAAATTTTCTCTTAAAATTGCGCCGTAAAATAACATTAAAAAATAATATACCTTTTTACTAATTTAGTTGACGATGTTGTAAACAACTCTATTAATTCATCTTGGTGGTCTCTACCAAGCTTTAAAAAAAAAAAAAAAAAATTCAAAATAGAGAGATTTGTACGGATGAAAATCAGCTAAAATATAGGACCTTTCTTCCTCTTTTTCTCATGTTTAGAGGTAAAACATTACAGTTTCATGACAGTTACTACCAATGTTACTTATAAAAAATTGAACCAAATTTTGAGTATTTGGTAAGTATTTTTTAATAAATTCTTCTTCATCATTTCAGCTTCAAATAAAAAAAAATTCAATTTAAAATCTATTATATTCATTTTTTTTTTCTATCAAAATGCACTGAATTTACAAAAGATACGTTCCGATTAAAGCCTAAGCCACCTATTCAAAATTAAAATGTGTCCAGATTGTATTCAACAGATAGGCTCGGGTCGGGGGTGTTTAGTTGGTTATTTTAGTTCGAACAGAGTTAAATTTATCTAGTCAAACTTTTTGTCCGTTTTGCATATATATAAACCAAGTCGCTCAAATAATTTAATCAGTCAAAGTACAAATCGAATCAAATAAACTGAATTTTTTGCCTCATAATGTATCCTTAACAGATAGGGGTAGTAGCATACTAAATATCTGGCTTAGAAGGCTACACGGGCGGCCACCAAAGGATAGGAAACGTTGGAACATAATTAATTAATTTGAGCAGCAAGAACTTGGACTCTGGAGGTTCTCTATTGCCCTCAGAGATCATGGCTGAGCGCGCTCTGCCTATGAATAATGAATGTAGGATGGAAGTGGTTCAAGTATTGCTGGGTAGTTTATGTTTGTAAATTTTCATTTCTTGGGGGGTCCCTTCTGGTATGATGCTTTCTGTAAATTTCAACCTTTTATTTCAATAAATTTTGACAGCCGCTGCCAATTACTCAAAAGAAGAAAGAACTTGGGCTCATAATCGGCTGCTCTTCGAAAATTACTGTTTACGTGAGAAAATAAAAATTTACTCAGACTTAATTTTTTTTTCCCACGTGAACAATAATTTTCAGTTCAAAATTTTTGCATTCTCGTATCCATTTCCAATCTCACTGTGCAGCCGAACAGGGCCTGAAGGTAGCGGAACAAGCGGGTTTTTTTTTTTTTTTTCTGATAAACATAAAAAATTAGTTATAAAATTAGGATCTTGTGTAAATAATTTTTTTTATCAATATATTTGTTGGCATTCGCCACCATAAAAGAAAAAACTGAATTTTAAATCAAATTAGTATACATTTAAATAAATCAAATTAGTATGGAAATTTTAAGTTATAACTAACCGTGTAAGTATTAACTTGATAATTTGTATATTAATATATATAATATTACAACATTAATTACATATTATTTACTAATATTTCAATTTATTTGATTCGTTCGATTGTTTTTATTTTCAGATGCCAAAAACAAACTATATATATATAAATCAAATTATCTTAATTTGTAAAATAACTCGAACCAAATAAACCGAACCGTTTTATCAAAATAATTCGTTGGATCTCAGACATTTTTATTAAAACCCTAAAAAAATAGTTTTTACCAATATAACCATCGTTTTTTTTTTAAAAGCATCCAGACCACTAGGTATGGGGGGCGATTCACTATTCATAGCAGACCGCCCGGACATGAGGCGGTCCACTATGCATAGTGAACCGCCTGTGATAGGGGCGGTTTGCTACTCTTCCATCACGCCAATAATTTAATTCAATATGATGTGTATGATGTGGTCAATGGTAAAACTTATTGAATTTATTGAATTGACTGATGTGGTAAATGGTAAAACTTATTGAATTGACTGATGTTAATATTTTGTCATTTCTAGATTATCTACACTAAGTGGACGGCGATTAAACTTTTCTCCAGTCCTCCAGAAAAATAGAATTTCCAGCTCAGTATTGATGCTTTGTAATTAAGGCTTTAAAGAGTTCTTTTGTGTTTTCTAATTAAGAATTATAAAGAACTATACTCCATAGAAATAACTGAGGTGTATCTAATTTAATTTACGAAATTAATTATTTTATTAATTATGAAATCATCCATTTTAATTTTAATATAATCTTAATTTGTAGTTGTATTTCAGTATTGTCTCAATCTATAAAAAAATAAAATTCCAGTAAATATATTTATTTTTAGAGTAAAACCAAAAAATACTCATGGTATACTCAGGGGCGGAGCTACTGTTCATCAGGGGTAGGCAGCTGCCTACCCCTGGAAAAAAAAAAAAAATTTGGACCAGGTTTTCTAATGGGCTTTAAAAGGTTTGCCTACCCCTGAATTAAAGTCTGCCTACCCCTGGCCCAATTGTTTCCCAGCCCAATAGAATCCTTCTTTGAAATCGCGTCTGCCTACCCCTGGCCCAATTGCTTCATTCTGAGTGAATCGCGTCACAGAGGAGAAGAATAGAACCATGCCTCTCCAGTAGCTCCGCCCCTGCCTCTCGTCCGCCTCCTTACTCTTGTGGTCCTGCCTCCTTTTTCTCTCGATCGACGTCTACAGCAGTGGAAGTGCGACTGGTGACCTCACCGCTACCTCTTCTCCACTCCGGCGGTACTCTCTCTTTCTCTCTCTCTGGAACTACGATTTAGGGTTTTTTTCTTTTTAGGTTGGAATTAGAAGTTTAGAACATATATGTATCATTTTAGTTTGTTTGGAAGTAAAAGGAAACGCCTAATATTTGAATTCGTTTTTGAATTGGATCAAGTGGTAGTTCAATTTGGGTACTGGGGGGCTTGTTGAATTTTGCATCAGCTTTTTGTGTATGATTTCAACATGTAACTATTCTTTGTAAATAGGCGGTGGTGATGTACTGAACTTTTTCTGATTTCTGTATATTCGTTAGTAGGCACCTTGCCAACTAACATTTAAAAAAAAAAAAGAGGTTAACTAAAATGATCAGAATACCTGGTCAGAACCAGATCTTCACCGCTACCTCTTCTCTCGATTAACTTGCATTGAATTGGATTCTGATCAAAGAGGAGAAGCATCTGAACATGCATTTCAGTCTTTTTGATCTGATTTCTCCTGAATTTTGTGTGTGAGATGTGATTTTTATTTCACAGATTCAAAGATATGTATATTAAGAGTTCATATGCTAATTTTTACAAATTTTAGAGCATTATTTCTCTATCAAAAGGCTTCTGCACTGTGAGGGGCAATGCTGGTAATTTTGTAGTTTTATTTCTGCATTTTTTTATTTTTAAAATCTGAACTTTGGAGATCCATATCTCTTTGTATAAAAGTCCAAATGATATGAAATTTGTATCAATTTTGTGTGTTTTTAAATTCTCTACATGATGGTGTATTTACTTTTACAATTCGGTCCTCCTATCAGTCCATAATTTCCAGATTACCAGCAGAGGTCAGTTGGAGCACTTTTGATGTGCAGTACTGCACTAATAGTGCTTGTTATACAAGGCATTGCTGAGTTTGGACTTGGTAATGTACCAGAGGTCAATCAAGGGAGCCATATGCATAGGTACAAGTCTGGTTTGTCATTTTAACCATTTCAAACCTATTTTCAAGACATTTAAACACTGTTTCATGACAGTAATCAAAGGGAAAGAAGATTAATCATAAAAAAACCATTAAACAACCATTTTAAAACATTTCATGACCATTGAATCCTGAGCATCGCTGAGTGAAAATTATATTGCTGATATCTCTTTTTAGTTAAGAATTATCATATCAATTTGTGATTTTCTTTGTTTAAATTTGTCAATTAGAGAATGGAGAGATTCTATAAGAAGGAATCTAAAGTTCCAGTTGCTTCATCTTCACAAGGATCACGACAATTCGAGTCTAGCTTAGGCCCTAATCATTCTAATGAAGTCGAAGGATCACAACAAATCGGGTCTAGCTTAGGCCCTAATCGTTCTAATGAAGTTGAAGGATCACAACCTCCTTATGATCCCGCTAAAAGGAAACCCATATCTCATTATCCACCAAATGAGCAGGATTCTGTACGTAGATATTATCTAGGCAAAGGGCCATGTCAACCGAAAAATCACAATTTTCCTAAAAGAGATATAAGTGGTTGTTTGAGAAGGTTTAACAACTCTTGGTTTAATCAATACAAGAATTGGTTGGAATATAGCATTGATAAAGATGCGGCATTTTGTCTTTGCTGCTATTTATTTAGACCCGAAAATCTTGGATCAGGTGGAGGAACAAACTTCGTAGGAGATGGCTATAGAAATTGGAAATGTAAGAAAGGGTTTGATGATCACATTGGTGATGTAAATAGTGGGCACAATCAGGCTCAAAGGAAGTGTGTGGATTTGATGAGTGAAAGACGGAGCATCAAAACTTGCATAGAGAGAGTAAGTGTTAGCCAAGAGATGGATTATCGAGTGCAGTTAAATGCCTCTGTGGTTGTTTCTCGATTTCTCGCAAAACAAGGTTTGGCATTCCGCGGCCATGACGAGTCTGAAAGCTCTAACAGTAAAGGTAACTTCCTTCATCTTTTGAGGTATACGGGAGAGCGTAACCCCCAAATTGCTAAGGTGATTCTGGAAAATGCTCCCAAAAATCGAAAGTTGACATCACCTGATATCCAAAAGGAAATAGTTAATTCTGCTGCAGAGGAGACGATATTGGAGATAATTGCAGAGCTTGATAATGACTTGTTTTCTGTCTTGATTGATGAGTCAAGAGATGTCTCAGTCAAAGAGCAAATGGCAGTTGTGATTCGGTTTGTAAACAAAAGCGGTTCTGTTGTTGAACGGTTTCTTGGTATCGTTCATGTTCCCGATACTGCAGCGTTGTCTTTGAAGGTGGCACTTGAGGGGTTATTTGTTAAGAATGGTCTAACTTTTTCTAGGTTACGTGGCCAAGGTTACGATGGAGCTAGTAATATGAGCGGGGAGTTTAATGGTCTCCAAAAATTGATCATGAAGGAGAACGGGTCTGCATACTACGTGCATTGTTGGGCTCATCAACTTCAATTAACTCTCGTTCATGTTGCCAAAAATCATCACAAAATTGGCTTGTTTTTTCAAATGGTTTCTTGTGTTGTCAATGTTGCAAGTGCATCTTGTAAAAGACGTGATCAATTACGTGAGAAACAAAGAATTCGAATTGTGGAAGCTGTTTCAAATGAGGAGATAGAAACCGGAAGTGGTTTGAATCAAGAAATGGGTCTTGCACGTCCATCTAATACTCGATGGAGTTCTCATTTCAAGACATTAAATAGTGTGATTACACTATTTTCAGAGACAATAGGTGTACTTGAAGAAATTGAAAAGGATGCCATTCTGAAAGAACAACGATGTGAGGCGACTGGTATTTTATTTAACATCCAATCTTTTGATTTTGCTTTCAATTGCCATCTCATGAGGACTTCATTACTCATTACGCATGATTTGTCGCAAGCCTTGCAATGCAAAGATCAAGATATGGTGAATGCTATGCGTTTGGTGAAATTTGCTAAATCTCGCTTGCAAGATATGCGGGATGATGGTTGGAAATTATTATTCAAAGAAGTGTGTGCATTTTGTGTGAAACACGATTTGGACATTCCAAATATGGAGGATAAGTATTCTGGTAAGCCAAAGAGACAAGCAACAAACACAACTAATCTGCATTATTATCGGGTTGAATTGTTTTATACAGTTATTGATATGCAATTGCAGGAGCTTAATGACAGATTCACAAAAACTAATACCGAGCTACTTATTTGCATTTCATGTTTAGACCCGAGTAACTCTTTTTCATTCTTTAACAAAGATAGGTTGGTTCAATTAGCTCGATTCTATCCCCTTGATTTCAATCAATATGAACTTGCTGTCCTAGATGGTCAGTTGGAGAATTATTGCATGGATATGAAAAGTGATGATGATTTTTTAGAGTTAAAGGGCATAGTTGAACTTTCTCAAAAAATGGTGGAAAAGAGGAGGCACAATGTTTATCCATTAGTTTACAAATTAGTGAAATTAGCATTGATATTGCCGGTGGCTACGGCTAGTGTTGAAAGGGTATTTTCAGCGATGAATTATGTGAAAAACCGAGTAAGAAATTCAATGGGAGATCAATTCTTGAATGATTGTTTAGTGACCTATATTGAGAAAGATTTGTTTGATGAGGTATGTGATGAACGAATTATGCAACGATGGCAAAATATGAAGGGTCGTAAAGGAGTGCTCCCTCCATTGGCTTGACTATGTAACATTAATATATTTCTTTTTTTTTATATGTAAACGAATATTTGTTATAAATTTTTGACTTAGTTGAATCTTTTGATGTTCAATTATATATATTGACTTCTTTTTTATTTTGATTGGTATTGTAATTTTTGTTATGTTGATTTTTTTTTTTTTTTGCAACTATATATATTCTGCCTACCCCTGGCAAAATTCCTGGCTACGCCACTGGGTATACTAATTAATATAGAGAAAACAGAAGCACAAAATTGTTAAAACAAAATATTGTTATCCGATTGCCTCGTCAAATTATAAACAAAATAGAATTTTGCTTAAAATAAACAATGATATTGTATAAATTCAGGAAACAGTTTACCTATTAATTGTTCTTTACAAAAGAAGTGTCTATTCATAATTTATATTAAATTATTAATTACTCTATTTCTTCATTACTTTTTTATTTAATAATTCCATTGAAACTTGAATAGAAAAAAGTATTAACAGAGCTACTTTAACTTCGTGCAGTGTACAACTATAGAAATAAAATGAAAATGTGAGACTAATGCACTGAATGAAGTAACATTAGCTCTGTCGATATCTTCGGTAACACAGATTATTTGAACCCATTTGAGCACAAAGTCACCATTGCGGAAGAAGCAAAAAAAAAAAAATAATAATAACAGAGAAACTAAAATAATTAATTCGTTCGTTATGCTATTATATCATATTGTTCATTATAAGCGTATTCATTCGCTATGCTATTATAATTAATTAATTTGCTTCTCGGACCACACAACAAGAGAACAAAGTGTTTTTCTAATTTACTACACAATTAATTTACTGTTTAACCAAGGAGGGGAAGAACTTCATTAATTAACACCCACAATAACAGAGGAACTAAAATAAATAAATTATGAACAAAATAGCATGCTTAAGCACAAGCTTTAGCATGAGTACTTAAGTCTATGAGTATATATATATATGTGTGTGTGTGTGTTATCTAAAATTAATAAATCCATTTAAATCGCAGGAACTATTCCTTCATGTAGCAACCTCCAGCTGAGGTTGTTAAGCCGTTCTCGCGAGTATTGCCGGGATGCAATTCTCCAATCGGTACCGGCCTTCATCATGTCAGCAAACTCCTCATAGCTTATCTTTCCGTCCTGTAACATAGATTGATACCATATGAATATTATTAAATTATATAATTGCCAAAGTTTGTTGTTTGGTTAATTAAGCCTCCGAAATGTCCTGCACAACCCGATGTTATTTCTGATTTTAATTTTATAATTTTTTACACTTTTTAATTAAGTTTAGCCTAATTAAATAAAAAAGAGCAACAATATATTATCTATTTAATTTTGAGTTTAGGGGAATTTCAATGGGCTTTGATTAATAGTTCCTAAAAGTTTAAGCAACTCATACTTAACCTTTATTAACAAGATCAGGCTGAGAAAAAAGAAACAAAAAAATATTGAACTAAAACTTACTTTGTCGGTGTCAACATCATGCACAATTGCATTGATGACTTCTTCATGGTTGGTACCGAGATCGTTGATCAAGCACTCTGTAAGCTCTTCAATTTCAATGTAACCAGATGCATTTTTATCGAAAAATGCAAAAGCTTTGTGGAGATGCTTGTCGTTTCCCATTCTTCGAATGTGGATTGACACAGTCATAAATTCCCCGTAATTTAATGTCCCGTCTCCATCGACATCAACCTAAAAAGATATGGCCAATTGTTCAGAAAAGAACATAAAAAAATTTATCAAAAAGAAAAAAAGTGTCGATTGCTACCAGTGCAGGTACAGTAGTGGTTGATTGATAAGCAATTGCTCGCAGTTTGATTTCGTAAACTGTCAGGTATGATAATCAGTGATTACACTTTACACATATCGGGTTTATACCAGAAAAAACACCAGGCATATGAGATAAATGTTGATTGCATAACACTTAATCGATCACCGATCACCAAGTCCCGACAAAAAACATAATTAAAATTTATATTAACGGGTAGAGGAACTGAATGAGATAGTATGGCAGATAAAGGAAGTATTAGATAACACTTACAGCATCCATTATCATACGAGCATCGGAATCGGGTAGGTCATGTCCTTGCTTATAAAGAGCTTCTTTCAATTCATCAAAGGTTAATTCTCCCTTCTTTTCAACATCAAGCTGCTCAAACATCTCCTTTATATCAGCCTCTTCATCGATAGTCAAATGCTCGGCCATCACCTGCACAAATTACCATAAAATATTATTACGTGTGTTATTATTGTTCTTTAAAAAAAGTTTATCACATGTGTATCTCACTATGTTTTATTTGGTGCACAAAAAGTGTTCAATGAATGTTTTAATGGTACTTCTTGTACTTATCGGGTTCCTGACAACGTGATAATTTAATAATAACGAAGAGAAAAGATAATATTGATTCAAGGTAGGTAAGAGGAAATACACTAAGAGCTTTCTTTTTGAACTTGTTCATCACAGTAAATTGTTGGAGTCTCGTGCGAACAGACTCTCCAAGGGCACCATCAGGTGCCTTTTTCAGATTACGTATCCAAGGATGCTCTGTAAAAGTAATTTAGCAATCTTAAAAGAAACATATAAATTGTACATGAAGATACTGTCACTGGCATTTAATATAATTTAATTGAGATAATAGAGGTAATTGTACCAAGAACTTGCTGAGCGGTTAAACGCTTCTTTGGTTTTGGTTCTAGCATTCGCTTGATAAGATCTTTTGCATTATCTGAGACTTGAGGCCATGGTTCTCTTGTGAAATCTATCTCTGATCGAATGATAGCACGAGCAATACCCTGCTCCGTGTCTGTATCATTTTGCACAGAGTATACAAACTTTTATTGAATTCCTATTTTTAATTATGGTTCTAATTTGTTTTCTTGTTTGTACGTCATGAATTCTGTGTCTCTTGGAACAGAGTTGACAGGAAGTATTTCAAACACATAATGTAAAGAAGAAATTTGTTTTAATGCCTGGAATACTTACATGAAAGTACAAGACTCACATTATTTTTTTAATATTCTTTTATTTGTTTATTGACCGATTTATTTATTTATTTTCTTAAAAAAGGATGAAGCAAGGGTAAGCCTGCTTCAACATTATCAATGTAACTAAATAAATTAAATTAAACTTTTAAGCACACATCTATTCAATAGTATCTGACTTGGAAACTGATAATTAAATTGAAATTCAATTAAAAATTTGTATCTTCCCTAAAATAAAATAACTAATTAATACTGTAATACACTCGCTAGAAATCTTAGTCTTCCAAAACAATTCATCTAGCTATTGATTTTTCATTTCAATCATGACATTTTAGAGCTTCTTTTTAACCCAATATTCACCAATGTAAATATGCAGTGCGTGATTGTCATACTAGCTGATAATTGTTGGTTGTAGCAATAATCTTTTTCGTCTATTTAACTAATTTACAAAAACATACAATTATTGAATTTTACGATTTCTTTTAGTTTTGAAAAATATATAGGTTCAAGTCAAATGGAATTGCATAATAGAATACTTGGACCGAAGAAATCATGAAGACATTTGTCAAGAATTCGAATTGTAAAATCAGAAGCTTGGTAAAGTAAGTTTGAAGCTGTTTAAACAGGGATAAAACGTTATAACGTTTTAGGCATGTCTGAAACGCTGAAGAAATAATTGATCAAACTCAGAAAATAAAATAAAACGTTGTAACATTTTCATAAAACATTGTAACGTTTTAAGTTGTCAGAACAGCTGTAATATAACTGTGCAAATCAATATGAAACGTTACAACGTTTTACAACCGTTGTAACATTTCAAGAGTATCAGAGCTTTAAGCGCAGCTGTATCAGAATTCAAAATAAAACATTGTAACGATTTAATTAATTCTGAGCTTTAGAAATTCATGTTTTTGATCAAGTTTGAGTCAGTGCAAAACGTTACATAACGTTATACAATCGTTGGTAACGTTTTGATCGATTAGCTGAGCTGTCAGAAAATTAAAACCCTAAATCGCATTTTGAACTAAAACGTTGGTAACATTTTAGCTCACTTAGCTCATTTTTGAGCTGTTTCTATAAATAGGGCTTTGGGCTTTCTTTCCAAAGCATCATAGCCGACCCTAAACTTCTAAAATATGATTTTTTTGAGAGCTTTAGTTACTCCATTGTTGTGAGAGCTTAAAACTTTAAAATCCCACAAACAACCTCAAACTCACTTCACTAATCTCAAGTTAGATTAGATTAGAGTAATCTATTGAGTGTTTCTCTTTAGTAGCTTAAACTTAGAGACCTTGTTCTCATCTCTATGAGGCCGTGTGACTTCCCTTGGTTGTAAGGGCTCGCCGGATCTCGTTTCTAGTTGGCCGATTGACTTCCCGCTTGGATTGTAAGGGCTCAACGGTTCACAAGTTGTAATCATTTCGTATTGGGTAATAGAAAGGCGCACCTAGAAGAGGTTGCGAAGCCCCGGAGACGTAGGCTTTTGTTTTGCTGAACTCTGTTATCATCCCACGTGTCAAATTTCTCTAAACTTTTATATTTACTTTTAATTGCGATTATTTTCTATTTTTAGAGCAATTAGTGGTGCCCCAAATTTAACAAAGTGGTATCAGAGCAAGTTACTCAAATTAAGACACACTTAATTAGAGTTAGATCAACTTGACAAATGACACCTTATAGACACGTAAAGGAACCCATAGTTTTTGGTAACACAACCAAAAACTTTATGCATTGGAAGAAAACTATGCATAACTATCTAAACATTCTTGAGATATGGTATGTGATTGAAAAATGGATACATACCAAAATACACCCCCACTCCTACCGAGGGTGCAAGTGATAGTTAAAGTGAGACTCTCGAATTCAAAGAAATAAAGAAAGATAATGATCTTGCAACCAATGTCATATTTAACTTGGTTAGTGAATCGGTTGCCTCAATCTTTGGTAGCTCCTCAACCGCGAAAGAAATATGGGATGCTCTTGTAAACCGGTATGAGGGTAACACCCAAATTAAATGTACCAAGATAACCGGTTTAGAGGTCAAATTTAAAAACTTTAAAATAGAAGATGGTGAAAGCATTGAGGATATGTATAATAGACTTATGCATATCCAAAATGAATTTACCGAATTGGGAGAACCGCTTTCTAACAATAAAGTTGTAGGTAAGCTATTGAGGGTGATGCTCATGAGGGATAAATGGTCCGGATTGGTGAGTGCACTAGAAGCAATCCAAGGCACGCATGACACATTCACACCGGATGACCTTTATGCATATTTTTGTAGCTTTGAAGAGAAACTTTGACAATCCGGAGAGCTAAAGCAAAGCTCAAAATCTAAAACCCCAAGCTAAAGCAAAGCTCAAAATCCAAAACCGTGGCTTTTCCGGCACAAAACCGTAACCCCTCTAGCTCCTCAAATATCCGTCTATCAAATGATCAATTCATCAACAAAATTGATCATGAAACATTCAAAGATGCCCTTCTTTTATCCAAGATGTTCCAAGGGATACTTGATTTCGAAAGAAAATACAACAAGGAAAGAGAAGAGAAAAATAAACGAGTAATGTGTTTTGCTTTCTATAGAGAATGTCACACCATCCAAACTTGCTTCAAACTCTTTCCTCAATTGAAGAATGTGGATGGTGAAGGGCAACAATATAGAAGGCCAAGGCAAAAGTACAAAGTGTACAAAGGCAAAAAGAAGGCTAAAGCAATGCAAGCATTGTTCTCGGATGATAGCGAGGTGGAGCAATTCGACCCGGAGTCGGAGGATGAACAAGATATCAACCTTGCATTGATGGCAAGTGTAGATGAAGATTCCTCTACAATCGACATGGACTCAATTATTGCAAGCAAGAACATCACCGATGAGACTACCATCAACTTTCTCATGGATTTTGCTAAATCAAGATACACTAAGAAGGGAGATGGTGAGATTGATGCATCAACAAGCATTGATAATGAGGTACATTCAAACCCTGGTCTTGATGGTTATGAAACTGAAATTGAATTTGACAATGAAATTGATGGTGGTGAAGAATATAGTGGAATAATTGATGAAGTCAATTATATAATTACCAATGAGACAAGCAATTTCACCAATAAAATTCTTGCACGGTATGATGATGAAACTAGGTGGCAATCTCTTCTTGATGAGTCAAATAGAATCTTGGTTGAAAAGGAAGGTATTATGCAAAAATTAATTGCTAAAAATGACAAGTTAGAATGTGAGGTTAGGAATTTAAAATTATCACATATAAGTGAAAAGGCATATTAAAAGTGAAAATTCAAACTCATGAAACTGAACTAAGGTCATTAAGATCTCCTAGTAAATTTTTAAATGTCACTAGTCTAGATCCTTACTATGTGAATAAGTTGATCAATGGTCAATCTTATCGCAAAATAGACAAAATTGGTCTTGGATTCGAGAAGGGTAAATTCTCATTCAAATCTAATCGCATATAAGGCCCGAAAGGAAAAGGAGAACATTCTCAAATGTCAACTAAGGTTAATGAACAAAAACTTTTAAAAAAACTTAACTTTGATTGCAATGAGTATACTACATTTCAATTCCACATCAAGAATGGTAATACTCCATTACAAAAGAAATTAAGTAAAGAAAATACTTCTCAATTCTCAAATGCTAAACCAAATTATACATTCAAGTATAAGTATAGTTATAAAAATAATAAGAACAAAAATAATTTGCAAAGTAATAATAAAAACACTTTTAATCCAAAAGTGATGATTTTATGAACTTAAAAATAAAAATAATTTCCAAAATCAAACTCAAAAAAATAGTTTATCAAGAGATGTTCCCCAACATCATAAAAGATCATCTAATGTTGCAAATAAATTATTTGATACACACAATAATAATTTGCATGAAGTAAAATACCAATACCTTTCTACTTTCAAACAAGGTTCTACTTCTCAAAAACCATCAATTACATTGTGTAATTATTATTGTAAAATTGGTCACACATATTTAGAATGTAGATTTAGAAATGCATACAACAAACAAAATATTGTGTGGGTTCCTAAAGCTAAATTAGCTTAAATTAACACTTAATCTTCCCTAGCTTATTCAAATTGCCAAAAATAAAGGGGGAGATTAAAACAAGGTATATGTTAGTTACTATCTCAACAATAACTAATATATACTTTGTAGGTGTGTTTGATTATAACTCAAAAGGAAAGTTCTTGGATCATTGATAGTAGATGCTCACACCATATGACCGGTGATAAATTTATTTTTAAACTCTTAGAACCATATGATGGGGGTACGGTTACCTTTGAAAATAATCAAATGAAGAGTTCTATTATTGGAATAGGCTCAATTGGTAACCAACACTTGACCATATCAAATGAATACCTTGTTGATGGGTTAAATTATAACTTACTAACGTTAGTAAGTTATGCGACTCCGGTTATTATGTAAAATTTGATATCGATGCTTGTCACATAGTTAGGTCTTCGGATAATGCTTTAATATACTCGGGTAAAAGGAAAAAAATGTTTATTACTTGTACTTTACCCATTTTGATTCCGGTGAGACTTGCCTAAGTGTCATATCAATTAGATCTAGATTATGGCATCGTAGACTAGGTCATGTTTCAATTGATACCATTAGAAAATTGGTTAACTTAGACCTAGTTCGTGGGTTACCAACACATAAACTAGAACTTGAAGGATTATGTGATGCATGTGTTCAAGGTAAACAAACCAAGAGTAGTTTTAAATCCAAAGACATAGTTTCAACCAATAAACCCATACAATTACTACACATGGACTTATTTGGACCTATTAGCGTGCCAACTTTGGCCAAAAAATATGCATATGTGATTGTAGATGATTATAGTCGCTTTACTTGGGTTTTGTTCCTACAACACAAGGATGAAGCAATTAGTAATTTCATCGAATTTTGCAAACATGTTGAAAATGAAAAAGGATAAAAAATTATTAGGATTAGAAGTGATCATGGGGGGGGGGGGGATTTGAAAATGCAAAATTTGATCAACAATGCTCTAAAAGAGGATATAAACATGAGTATTCGGCTCCTCGTACACCACAACAAAATGAGATAGTTGAGAGGAAAAATTGAACCTTAGTTGAGTTTGCCCGTACCATGCTTAATGAATATTCATTACCTAAACACCTTTGGGCCGAAGCCGTTAATACGGCATGCTACGTGGTAAATCGCGTAAGCATAAAGTCTATTTTGAATAAAACACCTTATGAGCTATGAAAGGGATATAAGCCAAAAATTTCTCATTTTAGAATATTTGGGTCTAAATGCTTTATTCTTGATGAATCCCCGAAAGTAACAAAATTTGATTCTAAATCAATTGAGGGAGTGTTTATAGGGTATTCAATATCAAGTAAAGCCTATAGAATATACATAGCATCACAACGGATTGTTATAGAATCCGTGCATGTTAAATTTGATGAAGGTGCTAATCAAAAGGTCGAGCAAGGTATTCAAATTGTAGGTATTGAAGTCTCAACTCTTGACCAAGATGAAGGTGAGGCAAGCACTGACACAATTGAGAATCAATCCAGGCGGGCTCAACCCGACATAGATGGAACAAATGTTGAGTTGGATCCAATAGTGGTAGATGCAACCAATATAGAGACGGATCCAATAGTTGATGGTATGCAAACCGAAGAGATACAACATCCACGAATTGAGTATCAAATTCCCGAAGACCTAAGGGAAGTACCTTCTCATCCTCTCTCTAATGTAATTGGGGATCCAAGGAAAAGGGTTAAGACTAGGTTCAGATTAAATCAAATGATCGGACATTGTGCATTTGTATCTCATATTGAACCTAAGAATTTTAAAGATGCAAATGTAGATCCTAATTGGATTTGTGTCATGCAATAAGAACTTGCTCAATTTGGAAGGAACAAAGTTTGAAAACTTGTACCTAAACAAATGAAAGAATGATAATAGGTACTAAATGGGTCTTTAGAAATAAAAGGATGAGGATGAAAATATTATTAGAAACAAAGCTAGATTGGTAGCTCAAGGGTACAAGCAACAAGAAGGTATTGATTTTGAAGAAACCTTTGCACCCGTAGCTCGTCTAGAATCAATTCGAATGCTTTTAGCATATGCCTCAAATAAAAATTTTAAACTATTTCAAATGGATGTTAAAAGTGCATTTTTGAATGGATTCATAGATAAAGAAGTATATGTGAACCAACCACAAGGCTTTGTTGATTTCACATTTCCTACTCATGTCTATAGACTCACCAAAGCACTCTATGGACTCAAACAAGCCCCAAGGGCATGGTACGGTAGACTAAGTTCCTTTCTAATTGAAAATAAATTTGTTAGAGGAGAAAATGATACAACTCTTTTCACTAAGAAAAGAGATAGATCACTTTTGGTGGTGCAAATTTATGTAGATGATATAATTTTTGGTTCACCTAATGCGGCACTTGCTGAGGAATTTTCTTCTCTTATGAGTAGTGAATTTGAGATTAGCATAATGAGTGAATTGAATTTCTTCTTGGAACTTTAAATCAAGCAACTCTTTGAAGGCACATTTGTGAGCCAAACCAAATATGCGAAGGAATTGATCAATAAATTTGAAATGACCGAGAGCAATACGAGCAAGACACCAATGGCAACCAATGCAAATCTTGACTCGGATCCAAACGGCACATCAGTCGACATCACTCAATACCGAGCTATGATAGGTAGCCTACTCTATTTAACCGCTAGTAGACCCGATATAATATTTGCGGTATGTCTATGTACTAGGTATCAAGCAAATTCCAAAGAATTGCACTTGAAAGCCATTAAAAGAATACTTAAATATGTCAAGAGTAGTTTAAATTTGAGATTATGGTATGGCAAACAATCGAATTTAGACTTAATAGGATATGCCGATGCCGATTTTGCCGGAGACCGAATGGATAGAAAAAGTACAAGTGGTACATGCCAATTCATTGGTGGATCACTTGTCTCATGGTCGAGTCGCAAACAAACCTCGGTTGCCGTTTTCACAATGGAAGCCGAGTATGTTGCGGCCGGTAGTTGTTGCACACAAATTCTTTAGATGATCCAAAGTCTAAATGATTATGAAATTCGCTTCCGTAACGTACCAATAATGTGTGACAACACTAGTGCCATAATGATATCCAAAAATATGGTTCTTCATTCTAGAACCAAGCACATAGAAATAAGGAATTATTTTATAAGGGATCACATTGAGAAAGGTGAAATAGAACTCATACATATCGATACAAAAAATTAAATTGCCGATATATTTACTAAACCCTTGAATACTCAACAACACAATGAATTAAGGTTCAAATTAGGCATGCTAGAACTTAGAGAATAAGACATATTAAATCCTCACTTCAAAATAATTCATAGCAATCAAAACAGTTCATTTTAAGACTTGTCTGCCAAAGCAAAACGTTGGTAACGTTTTAAAACGTTATAAAACGTTATAATGTTTTCATTAAATGTACTCAATTAACTGGCAATACATGTAAAACGTTGTAACGTTTTCATCGAATACAGGCAAAATAGAGAAAACATTATAACGTTATATAAACGTTGGTAACGATTTAAATCAAATGTTAAAAATCTGAGAAATGGATTTTTTTTTTGGCAAAAAGGTCGTTTCGAGTCAGTGCTAAACGTTACATAACGTTTTGAAATCGTTGCAACGTTTCAAGTAAATCATGCAGTATTTGAGTAAAACGTTGGTAACGTTTTATGAACGTTGTAACGTTGTATAAAAATATTGGTAACGTTTCATAAACGTTGGTAACGATTTAAATCAAATGTTAAAAATCTGAGAAATGAAATTTTTGGCAAAAGGTCATTTCGAGTCAGTGCTAAACGTTACGTAACGTTTTGAAAACGTTATAACATTTTAGGAAAATCATGCAGTAATTGAGAAAACATTGGTAACGTTTTATAAACGGTTGTAACGTTTTAGGCGAAAAATCCACTTAAACGGATCCGGACTCGTCCCTTCCTCTTCTTTGCCACTCACGCCTCCTCTCTTCCTCTCTTTCTCTCTTTCTCTCTCTCCGCCTCTCTCTTTCTCTCTCCTCCTATTCCGGCCACCATACTCAACCAAATCAAGAGATTTTTTCGGATTTCTCTTCTCCTCTCTTCCCTCTACCCGAATCTACCCTCAAATTCAAGTTTCTCTCTCTCTCCTCTCTTCTCCTAAACCCTAACCAAAACTCTAGTTTGAATTCCGACGATCTGACCGTTCGATCGAAGATCCGACTTTACCACTACGCTTCAAGTCTCCTTCTCTTCTCGGATTGGTGCTTAATTCTTTAATCGGTAATTTCTGAATTTTAACTTGATCCAATGGCTCCAAAGAAAAGTGCAGTTTCTAAGGGAAAAAAAAGATTCCGATTAGAAATTGAGGAAGGTCAAGGTAGCGGTGCAAACCTTGAACCTAATTTTGAATTTGAACAAACCAACTAATACCTATTTTGGGATGCAACGGGATATGAGAATTTCATGTTCAATTTTAAGAACCGGCATTTATCAGATTGTTACTATTTTAATAAGGTATCGGTTACCTTTCGTCAACCCGAAGACGACAAAATAATTGAGTTTATAAATCATTGGAGGTGGGAACCAATCTTGACCGCTTGTGAACCGTATACCGACCTTCTTACACGAACCTTCTATGCGAATCTTATAATTAAGAAAAACCCGTTCTATCTCACCACATGGGTGTGCGAGAAAGAAATTCATCTCTCACTTGAAAATGTGGCACAATGGCTTGAATTGCCGAATGAGGGTGATGAAACATATATCTTGAGAGGTTGGACTCAAATGGCTGTTGATACGGCCGATTATTACAAGAAATGGTTTGACCGGAACAACATCGGTGGTGGTCCAGTCTATGTATCTCATCTTCCATCCATGCATAGATTGTTTTTCCTATTCATCAATAACATTCTTGTCCCTAAATCCACCATAAAGACCAACCTTGAATGGGGACCCATGTACCTATGCCATCTCATTCAAAAGGATGACAAACAATTCAACATCCCATACATCATCTTTCGTCACATGCAAAGCGCTTTTGGAAGCACGGTGGCTCACTTGCCATATGCCTGTCTCATCCATAAAATCATTCGGGCAAATGGTATTGAAATACCGGAGGATCAACACTACTTCTTCTCGATTAACTTGGTTTCTCAGTTAACTAAGATAAATTGGGTTCTAGTTACTGTCGCTTTGGGTCTAATGCACTATGCTCCCGATCAACAGGATATAAATCGGTGGATCAATAGGCAAGATGCTCTTCCAAATCAATATTGGGATCCCGAACAATATGAACAATAAGAAAATCCGGCACAAGTACCACCATACCAAGACCAATTCTCTCAACAATTTTCAATACCGGGCGAATTTCAACCACCACAAGGCACCGAAGCACAAATGGCTTGGATTTACCAACAACTTTATGCACAACGTATAGATGCTCAAGAAATGAGAACGGAAATGAGAAACGAAATGAGGAACATACGCAATCAAGTCGATCTCAATGCAAGAAACATCGGCTTACTCCGTGACTCACAATCGAGTCTCACATCTCGATTCACAGCAGTGTATGGAGTTGCCTCGTGCACTTCGGATCCTCAAGAAGAAGAGGAACCTCAAGACGCTGGTCCATCACATCAACGAGGCAACGAATAGAAAATTTTAATTTTAAATTCAATGAACTTTTATTCTCTTAGTTGCATGTTAAATTTGAACGTTTAATTAGATTTAAATTGTAATGTGAATTGTTTGAATTGCTTGTGTTTGTTGAAATTTGATGAATTGTGAATTTAAGGGTTAAATTGCATAATTGTTATATCTTATGAATTGTGAATTCTTTATAGGACTGAAATGCAAAAATATCATTTGCATGACTTACTTGAATTGATATATCATGAAAATTTGTTGATTGATGATGATGTGTATAAAATGTAGGACGTGATGTAGGAAGTGATGTAGAAATTGTATGAATGGATAACTTATCAAGGATTAAATTACAAAATTATTGAATGCATATGCTTGCATATCTTGGAACCTTGATAAGTTATATGGAATATTGAAACGCATAAAATGAATTGACTTGTGTGCATATGTAAATATGCATGAATTGATTTATCGAATGACAATTTTTGTTTTTAAAATGTATTTGTCACTTGTTGCGAAAAATTGAAGAATATACCCTCAATTATATTTTATTTATCTGTATAATATTACTAAATTGAGGAGGACTGCATATTTTGAGGGAGGCACTTTGAAAATGTACTTATTTGTCTCCCTTTCGTCGATTTCCAAAAGGGAGAGAAATTGGTACCAATGACTAGACAATGCAAAATTAGACTTATACATTTACTCGCATTGTATATTTTTGCAAATCGTCAAAAAGGGGAGATTGTTGGTTGTAGCAATAATCTTTTTCGTCTATTTGACTAATTTTTAAAAACATACAATTATTGAATTTTACGATTTTTTTTAGTTTTGAAAAATATGTAGGTTCAAGTCAAATGGAATTGCATAATGAAATACTTGGACCGAAGAAATCACGAAGACACTTATCAAGAATTCGAATTGTAAAATCAGAAACTTGGTAAAGTAAGTTTGAGGCTGTTTAAACAGGGATAAAACGTTGTAACGTTTTAGGCATGTCTGAAATGCTGAAGAAATAATTGATTAAACTCAGAAAATAAAATAAAACGTTGTGACGTTTTAAGTTGTGAGAACAGCTATAATATAACTGTGCAAATCAATAAAAAATGTTACGACGTTTTACAACCGTTGTAACGTTTTAAAACGTTGTAAGAGCTTTAAGTACAACTGTATCAGAATTCAAAATAAAACGTTGTAACGATTTAATTAATTCCGAGCTTTAGAAATCCATGTTTTTGATCAAGTTTGAGTCAGTGCAAAACGTTACATAACGTTATACAATCGTTGGTAACGTTTTGATCGATTAGCTGAGCTGTCAGAAAATTAAAACCCTAAATCGCATTTTGAACTAAAACGTTGGTAACGTTTTAGCTCACTTAGCTCATTTTTGAGCTATTTCTATAAATAGGGTTTTGAGCTTTCTTCCCAAAGCATCATAGCCGACCCTAAACTTCTAAAATATGATTTTCTGAGAGCTTTAGTTACTTCATTGTTGTGAGAGCTTAAAACTTTAAAATTCCACAAACAACCTCAAACTCACTTCACTAATCTCAATTAGATTAGATTAGAGTGATCTATTGAGTGTTTCTCTTTAGTAGCTTAAACTTAGAGACCTTGTTCTCATCTCTAGGAGGCCGTGTGACTTCTCTTGGTTATAAGGGCTCGCCGGATCTCGTTTCTAGTTGGCCGATTGACTTTTCGCTTGGATTGTAAGGGCTCAACGATTCACAAGTTGTAATCCTTTTGTATTGGGTAATAAAAAAGCGCACATAAAAGAGGTTGCGAAGCCCCGGAGACGTAGGCCTTTGTTTTGTCGAACTCCGTTATCATCCCACGTGTCAAATTTCTCTAAACTCTTCTATTTACTTTTAATTGTGATTATTTTCTGTTTTTAGAGCAATTAGTGGTGCCCCAAATTCAACAATAATATTATTCAAAAAAAAAATGTCATTTTAAAACTAGCAAACTAACCTGCCCAAAATGGAGGTGCACCACATAGGAGGATGTAAAGGATTACACCTGCACTCCATACATCTATTTCTGGTCCATAGTTTCTCCTCAAAACCTCAGGAGCCATGTAGTATGGACTGCCTACTACTTCAGTGAAAACTTGCCCTGTTTTAGATAAATTGGTACCAGTTCAGTTACAGTCAAAATTAGTACCGTTAAGTCTGAGATGCACTGTCAATGATAACTCTTTTTGGTTTTAGTATGTTTTCTTTTATTTTTTGTAATCAATTGACATTTCTAATTGAATTAGTGTTTGGAGTGAGGCTATGGTACTTATACATAGAGCATGTTGGTCTGTACTATAAATCAATATTTTTATTATAGTTCAAACAATTAATATGAACCGTTCAACATTATCTCCATTTGAAAATGTACTTGCATACTAAATATTATATATATATTAAATCTTTTACAATCTTTCAAAATATGTAGAAATCACTAGTTAATATCTACTGCTTAAACTTTAAAAACAACTGCTTAAACTTTAAAAACGAAAATATTGATCATTATCTATTATGCCGTTACAGTATCATCTTTTTGGCATATTACTTTAGGAGATGAATAAAATTAAAATAAGAGAAAATATGCTGTTAAGCACTGTATTAGTTACAAGAATGCCATTGGGTTTATTATCGTTGAAGAAAAATATATACCAGGCTTGAAGAATACAGATAAACCAAAATCAATTGCCTTCAGAGGAGCAGTTTCTTTTTTGTTAGCAAACAAGAAATTTTCTGGCTTCAGGTCTCTATGCATTACTCCATACTGATGGCACGTCTGTCAGAAAAGAAATCATTTTAAAAATCAAGATGAAATGAAAGATATTTCATGTACTAGTCATGATTAATTCACTTAATAGACAGGTTAGTAAAAACATAAAAAACTCAACAAAATTTGCTTTGCTGGATGTGGAAGAATTGACTAAAGATTCTTTTTTTTTTCTTTTTGGTCAAAAAACAAAGATGCATGCCAATTATAAATTACAAATTGGACTTTAATTCAACCAAGACATTCTAGTTACTGATATAAAAAATTCAAGTTGCCAAATTTTAGTTTTAGTGAGAATCCACTTGCTTTCTTTAAAAAAAAAAAAAAAAAACACAATTTGTTAGTTGTTACCTCTATAAAAATGTGCAAATTATTTTATCTTCGAGGGGAAGGCATTAAACATTCTTTGTTTAAATCAAATCAACAAGCAATCACTCTAAATTAATTATCTGTTCAACCATACATAATTCACCAAGTGCTATTTGGAAATAATTGAAACAAACTCCAAAATAATAATTAACCAAAATTAAAGAAACTAAAAAAAAAAAAAAAAACTAACCTGCACAACTTGTACAATGGTTCTAATGAGAGCCGCCGCGGCTCTCTCGGAGTAATGTTCACGGGCTTTGATCCGGTCGAACAACTCCCCTCCTTCACAAAGCTCCATCACAAGATACACCGAACTATCATCTTCAAATGTATCCCTCAAACTCACAATGTTTGGGTGTTGCGGCATGTGCCGCATGATATCTACCTCTCGCCTGACATCCTCTCTGTCAACCCTCGTGATAAGCCTTTGTTTCGATATTGACTTGCACGCAAATTTAACCCCATTTGATCTCTCTGTGCAGAGATACGTGATGCCGAATTCACCACGGCCAAGTTCGTCACCGATTTTATAATGCTGAGTAATGTCACGGCCGGTCCGGGCATCTAGTACGTCGGTTTGGTTCAATGAGTAGAGATTTTGTTGAGAAGGTTTTTTAATCGGCTTCTTGTTCGGCTTTCGCCGGTTCTGGTCACCGTGTCCTTCATAGGTTTTGGGTCTCCGGCAACCCCAAAATATGTTACCCATCAATTAATCTCTTATGTTGTTACAAATATTTTGGATATTAATTTGCTGATGGCAACAATGTAACTTATTCATGGAGAGAAAGCAACATATGGTTTTTTAGGGAGGGATTCATGACTTGATGGTTTCTTTCTTAGTCATGTTTTTGTCTAGAAGTTAACGAACTTTGACACATTTCTAGAAGTACATAGTGGACATGAGTTCTAGATGCCATTATCAAATAGGGAAAGAAAATCTAATAAATAAGCTATAAATATTTGGAGATTAATACAAGCAACCCAACGACTTTCTGTTATGGTGGGGACAAAAAAAAACCAATTCTCTTTTAATATTTTATCTATATGTATACACTAAAAGCTGAACTTCTAGCTGGTCTTTCTTATTCTTCCCTTCACAAAAATATACAAAATGTGGAACTAAGGTCAACGGCATAAAAGGAGTTAACAATTGTAACGAAAAAAAAAAAGAAAAGGAAGTACAAATAGTCAAACTTGTCAAAGATCCAGATTCCTGAGAAAGGAGCTAGGAGGCTATATTGATGGAATTCATATAATCTTGAGCCTTGAGGTAACCGATTTTTTTAGTTGGAATCTGGTTCATTAATTACAAACTAGCACGAATCTTAAAGTGCCATGCATTACAGGCTTGGACCGGATTAGTCCATCGGACGGTCCGGATTGAGACTCAAAAATTCTGGTACCTCAGAGGATACGAACTCACGTTAATGAGGGTTTAGGACTTGAGGTACATCCATTTTTTTATGCCTTCAGACCTCTATTTTGTTTTGTTGGATCTTAATCCAACGTTGAACATATATGTAATATAATTATAAATTGTATACTATCAAATATGGTTGTCATAATTAAAGTGATTAAATTAAAACATTAGACAATCTATGTATTCAATAGGATGTGATTCATAAGTGTGTAGAACAATTTAAGTAAAGATCAAATCATTAATGATCTGATTCTGAAATTTGCAAATACAGAAAACTATTTTTTTGGGGCCCAGTGCGGATGACTCACCTGCACTGGATCTGAGTGCGGACGCACTCAGTACTTAGCCAATTTCTGTGAACTTCATAGTAATGCAGAAAAAAGTCCGAACTTAATGCGGACTTTTGCTCTGTCTGAACTTTCAAAAAATCATCTAACTTCTGCACTGGATCTGAGTGCGTCCAGTACTTAGCCAATTTCTGTGAACTTCATAGTAACGCAGGAAAAAGTCCAAGCTTAATGCGGACTTTTGCTCTATCTGAACTTTCAAAAAATCGTCTAACTCCTGAGTGCGTCCACACTGGAATATTTTGTTGCTTATTTAAAACTAAACAACCAATTTTTTCTTGCACTTTATTTTTCAGAGATAAAAGAAAAAAAGTGGTTCCTGATATTTTCAACTTAAAGCGTTTGCTACTTTCAGCAAACTAAATGACCTCTTTTGGAACACCCACTTAAATGATCAAAAGTATTTACAAACGCAGCTCTCAGTATGTCTTTTTGTTTTTCTTTACAAAAATTTAACATGCCAAGATAAAAGTTTCAATACATGCAAAGGGGGGTAGAAAAGATTTATATATAACACACTAGCCTGCTTAATTAACTACACCTTCAAATAGGGCCACACATAAATAATAGAAAAAAAAAATGACAGGAAAATGAAAAGGAGCAACCCTAAATGACAATGATTAATAAAAAATAAAAAAAAAATCAATTTTAGATACAGATGCACAATTACAGGTCTTCATCTGATTTCTGGAGTATGTTTTCCTACTATATATATTTGTTTCCTCTTAAGCCGCGATTTGCACAGCACCATCTTGTTGCAACTGCCAGCTGAGACTGTTGAATCGTTCACGCGAGTAATGCCTTGAAACCTTCCTCCAATCAGTACCCGCCTTCATCATATGCTCAAATTCTTGGTAACTAATCTTTCCATCCTGTAAACAAGCAAAAATATATCACAAACCAAAGAGTAATAACCTTTGTTTAGATTATTGGCGATGAATGTATCGGTTGATCCTGTACCTATTTAGGCACACTAATTAATATTTACATTACCTTGTCAGTGTCGACGTCGCAAATAATGGCATTGATAATTTCTTCAAAATTGGGGCCAAGGTCATGTTCTAAGTGTTCTTTAAGCTCTTCAATCTCTATGAATCCACTGTGATCTGAATCAAAGTAAGCAAAAGCCTTGCGTATGTGTTCATCATTTCCAATCTTTTGAATATGGATCGCTACGGCCATAAACTCCCCTATATCCAAAGTTCCGCTTCCATCCACATCAGCCTAGAAAATCAAATGCATTTCTAAGATTACATATTTATGGCTTAATTGAGTGTTGAAGTTCTGAGTACCAACAATTTTAAATCTTAAATGTAAAAACTAAACCATTAGATATATAATCTAAATCATTTTCTCTATTCACGTGTAAAAGATTATGACATTTCAACTTTGTTTTAATTGTTATCAAGAGTTTGCATAAAAACACTGATGTGGATAATTTCCAGACGTCAATTTTTAAACTTATTAATTGCATAAAAACAAAAACCCAAAAGTGATACTTTTTTATTTGCATACAGAGAAAATAAAATAGATCACATTTAACGGTTTTATTTTAATATATAAATCTAATAATAATTATTATTAAAAAATTAAAAAATGAAGGCATTTGAACCCTGCTCTTAGGTATGAGCCCAATGGTAAAACCATTTTAGTCTAGAAAAAGAATTCTCACGGCATCCATTAATATAAGAGCATCAGAGTTAGGTATGTCGTGCCCTGCCTTGCGGAGACCATCTTTTAATTCGTCAAAGTTTATCTCTCCCACATGCCGCACATCGAGCTTGTCAAATAAACCCTTTATGTCGGCTACTTCGTCTATTGTTAGATGCTCTGCTATCACCTGTCCATATGATTAATAACCACATATCACATTAGAAAATTAACCTAACCATAACATAAGAACGTGAATTGAGAAAGAGTAATTAATTACCTTAAGTGCTCTTTTTTTGAACTTGTTCATCACACTAAATTGTTGGAGTCTTGTACGAACAGACTCGCCTAAAGAAACAACAGGTCCTTTTTTTGGATTGTGTAGCCAAGGATGCTCTGTAAAAACCAAACGAAAGTTAGAAATGGAAGGGTAATGATGTCCAATGATGCCTATTGATAACAAAAACAGAGGTAGCTGTACCGAGAACGCCCAGTGCAGTTAAACGCTTTTTTGGATTAGGCTCTAGCATTTTCTTGACAAGATCTTTTGCATGATCCGACACTATGGGCCAGGGGTCTCTTTCAAAATCTATCACTGATCGAATAATGGCCTGTGCAACACCCTGCTCTGTTTCTGTATCACCCAAACAAGTTTTTTTTTTCAATATTACAGAAATTATTAGTAGTTCTTTGTTATCTTAGTCGTAGATATACAACTTTCTTCCTTTTCTTTTTCTTGAAATCATGTTTGCATTGTAGAGTAGCTTATGAATTACAGAATGCAGTTAATAGATTTGGAATTAGGCTCTGGGACAGCCCGCTATTATTCTCTAATAATATTGTAATTCATATAAATAATTAAATGTTCAACAAACTTCTGATTTCTTTTAAAAGACACAAAGATGACGAATTATATCGCTTAGAAAAATCACATTAAATTTTGAGAAATAGATAAGATACTGGCAATGATCTCAGCAATTTAACTCTTCATTTTTTGTCAATTTATAAAAAAAAAATGGAAATACAAGACAACCACTACAGAACTCTACAAGGAAAAAGATAGTTCATCTTATAACAAATCTAGGTTTTCATTTCTCATCTAGCGATGACTTAAGTATTATGAGAAGTCAAAAAATGCAGTAAATTTCTGAAATAACAAGAAAGGTACCTGCCCAAAAAGGAGGAACACCACAGAGAAGGATGTAAAGAATTACACCTGCGCTCCAAATGTCTACTTCAGGGCCATAGTTTCGCTTCAAAACCTCAGGAGCCATGTAGTACGGGCTCCCTACTATTTCATGAAATTTTTGATCTGAAGAAATTAAATCAGTACCGGTTAGCTGCATTCTATTTACCTTCAGGATTATTTCAGTCATAACCAGCACCAGTTCAATTTTGTTGCAGGTTGCTTTGGTCCCTTTTTTTTTCCTATTACTTGCGTATGTTTTGTTATTTTTGGTTTATGCGTGAATTTACATTCTTATTTAAAAAGAAAACATTTTTGTTTTACTCTTGAAAACTTCTTCAACACATGGACTTAACTGGCCAGCAAAAAATAAGGGCCTCAATCATATACAAAAAATGCCTAAAAAAAAAACACAAAATGAAAGTTTAGTTTTTGGGTAAATACCTGGCTCAAAAAATACAGATAAACCGAAATCAATAGCTTTCAATGGACCATTTTCCTTTTTGTTGCCAAATAAGAAGTTCTCTGGTTTGAGGTCCCTGTGAATCACCCCATGAGCATGACAAACCTATGACAGCAAAATATATATAAGAGAAAAATTGAGAAGAAGCGAATGAACAATATTTTTCTTACTAAATGGTACCTAATTGCAAATTTAGAATCTCGCTATACATAATTGTGCCCAAATTTACTAAAAATTTAAAGGATAACTAAAACAACAAGGATATATCAAGGGAAATAAAAATCAACCTGTACCACTTCCACAATGGTCTTAGTAACAACTGCCGCATCTCTCTCTGTATAGTGGCCCCGCGCCACGATTCGGTCAAATAGCTCGCCTCCTTCACATAACTCCATGACAATGTGCACCGCAGCATCATCCTCGTAAGTAGCTACCAACTTCACTATATTTGTATGTGACGGCAGGCGCTCCATAATCACCACCTCCCGTTTCACATCCTCTACGTCGACCTGCGTGCGAAGCTTCTTCTTGGAAATGGACTTGCATGCGTACTTTTTGCTGGTTGACTTCTCGATGCAAAGATAGGTGATGCCGAATTCGCCACGGCCCAATTCTTGACCAACCATGTAAAACGCATTGATGTCGGTACCATTCGGTGCCGGCAACACAGTTGGTTGCTGAGTTGAGTTTGGGGACCACTTGTAATTTGTTACAGTTTTTTTAGTTGTCTTCTTACCATGTTTCTTTGGATGCTTAGTCTCTTTCTCATCTTTGTGGGATTTCGGCCAGTGGCAACCTTTAATGGTGTTACCCATTGAGATCTTTTTTTTTTTAAAAAGGAGATTTTGAGGTTGATTATGCTGGTCATGGTGGGATTTGGGATTTATTACGGTGCAAAATATAAGACTTTCTAGAACAGAAATTGTGGAAAAAGTAAAAATAGTGTGGCTTCGATGAAGTTCTTGGTTGTTGCTTAGGGTTTTGTTTTCTCTAGAAATTAACGAACTTTGACAAAAGTCAAAACCCCATTTTCAACAATTAAATGAATAAACCTCTGGAAGCAATATCAGAGCTGGGATTTCATGGGCTAGATATCGTTATCAGTTGAGAAAACAGGAATCGGATATTTTAAATTGAAGAAAATTTAAAACCAGAGTCGTTTTCGGAGAAAAAATGGTGAAAAATGTTCAGATAGAAGGGAGGATATGAGAATAATGAGATGCGATTCAACGTAGTCGAGATTTAAACTTCTCCCCATTTGCGATGAAAAATATTGACAGAGTATTGTTTCCTTAGTGCAGCGCACGGGCAATAGAACCAGTCAACCAGATGTCCAGATCAATAGTTCAATATTTCACGCACTGCAAAAACTGCTCTGTCAATATCTGACGGTGAGCGATAGAAAGCGATTAGGATCCGAACCGTTGATTAAAGATCTCTCATGTGTCTGATTCAGATCAACCCGTTCACTTCAGACCGTCCGATGAAGAGTTGCGCAATCTTCTTAGAAAGCAATGATCAATGGAGCGGTGCTACTGGATTTGACATTTTGACCAGGAATGGTAATTGTTTCCTATCATTTCTTTTTTTAAAAACAACCTCCAATAAATAATCTCTTCTTTTTTTAACAACGTGTGGTCGTTGACATGATTCTTAATTATTAGCCTCGGTAGCGGACCAGTAGCAATTCAAGTCCATGCATAGTTTCTTCTTTTCATTGCTTCATTAATCATCTTTTAACGTCAGATCAAAATCATTGTTCAATGTTATGTAACGCTCATCTTGTACTAAAAAAAAATATATATATAATGGTTCTATTAAGATTGTTAAAATTACGAACTATCATGTGATTCTTCTCTTCGCTTCGTTATTTATCATTAAAAAAAAATTATAGTATGCATCATGAATTTGACAATTTGCATCTTTATATACCCATAAAAATTGATACTATGATAAGAGTTATCCGTGACTTTTACATGACAAAATAACAAAAATTAATATACTAAATAATTATACAGTAAGATATATGTTAATATTAATTTAATTTAATTTAATTTATGATAGCACAGATATTTCAAATAATATTTAATGTTATGTATAATTATATTTTTGTCTTTACATTATTTGTATTATTTGGTATATCATGCATTTTTTTCAATGCTAAACATGAAGATGTGATATATGAAAAAATATTTGTTTAGTATGTATTCTTTGTAGATAAAGATGGGAGCCTATCCACCTGGGGATCTCCCAAGTTCCAACCGAATTTCTAACACGCGACTTTTTTATAATTTATGTTTTACGTAGGACCTTATATTAGATCGTAGCTGTTTTTATTATTGTTTTAACTATATATTTTGATGTAAGTCACGGTTAGATAATTTTTATTTTAAATTATATTTGATTATGTCTTTTGATGTTTTTTCTTTGTCTCAGATAGGTCCTCTGATAGTATTATTCGACACGGACACACAGGACCAGGATAGCTTTCTGCTGGTTTTCGACGAGAACTCTGATCTTGGTTTAGACGGGTTGGCTCTAGCTGATTATTTGAGTGACCGAGCAGTTTCTGATGCTATTGATCGTACTGCTGGCTTTCTGCCTAATATTTCTTCTTCATCAGCTAGTGCCTCATCTTATAGTGTTATAGCCATTTCTGATTCCATTTAGTATTACTATTTCATGTCATGTTAGTATGATTTTTAGCCTATGCTGTTAGATGTTATTCTGGTACTGTCATCTTGTTGTGGTAGTTTTTTGGCTATTAGATGTCGCTTGACTATATGCTAGCATTTTCTTTTTACTCCTGATGTATAAACTCTTTTGTTTCGTAATGAAACTGGTGGTAAATACCACTTTTATCAAAAAGAAAAAAAAATGTTTCTCGTAGGACCAATTTAGTACAAATAAAAACTTGAAGGATCAAAATGATAATTTTAAAATTATAAGAACCAAAATAGCAAACAAGTAATACTTTAGAACTTGGAGCAATATTTTTAGTACTTGAAGGACTAAATAGTAAACAAACAAAATTCAAGAATCATTTGTAAATTTATTATTCTTTTTTGAACTATTTAAAAAAAAAGAACCGCGGATACCATTATCTTTACGTTAAAATCCACTGATGGTCGGAAGAAAAAATTCCAAAGAGCAGGTCATTTCACAGGTGAGAAGGATTACGGTGATAGTTTGCAAATTTGGTAATATTTTTAAATAAATTTAAAGAAGATTCAAAATTAAAAAATAAATATAGAAGTATGGCTTTGGCTATATATACTTTATGGTCGTGTTTGATTGTGGAGTAACATTAAACCGGAATAAATTGCTTACTTCAAACTAAGATAAAATAAGTTAATTATTTTTAGTGGAGTAAGCTAAACCACCTCTCTAGGTGGAAAAAATTACTCCAGTTTAACTCACCTCTTACTCCATCTTACTCATATTTTACTTCTCGTTTGACTCCTTAAACGTGGAGCCTATTACTCCAAAACCAAACATGATCTATAGTATATAGTCTACCATCAACATGTCATACAACTTATACATGGTATGATGTGTATCAAACCTTATGTCTTTTACATATATGATGTGTATCAAACCTCATAATCTTTGACATACATGCCATGCGTATCATATATTTCATGTCCTTGATGTCAGATTTGACTTTTCAAATTTATTTCAACGCTTTTTAAGTAGGTATATATTGTTTATATTTAAATTTTAAATTTTAATTTTAACAATTGTTAAAATAAATAATTATCAAATTATCTTCCCCTTACAGACGGCTATCGGACTATTTTAATTTTAACGCTCGGTATTTAGCTTGTTCTCAAAATGATTTGTTTAAGCAGACCTACTAATTACAAGAAGCGGAATATTTGGGAAAATAAATTTTCAAAAATTAAGAGAGCAAAGGAAATGGCATGTACATGTAAAGATTTCAATCAATTTATCTCACCAAAACTAACAAAAATCAACGTATACAGATATTTCTCAACAACATATATCCTGTAAAATTTAACAGCCATTCCAGAACATACATATGAATATATTTACAATCACGCTCTGAGACTACTACACCTTTTGAGTAACTTTTTAAAATCCCCAGTAAAATCATACATACAAAAGAAGAGCTAAATTTGGAATTAACACGTAAATCTTGGGAAAAAATGGAGAGGAAAAACAAAAAGAAACCCAAATGATGATATCAGTAAAGCAAAAAAAAAAAAAAAAAACCTTTGTACTAAGTAAAAGCGAATCAATAGCTCCAGTTCTGAATACGAAACTTTTTGTGAGATTTCAGATCATTCTAGAGAGAAATTTTCATACTGTACATCCATCTAAGCAGCAACTTGCGCGGCATTGTCCTGTAACAACTTCCTGCTCAAAGTATTAAACCGTTCTCGTGAGTACTGCCTTGAAGCTTTCCTCCAATCAGTTCCCGCTTTCATCATATGTGAAAATTCCTCATAGCTTATCTTGCCATCCTGTGAAACAACAAACAATCTCATCATATAAAAGTTATGAAATTACAAAAATGTCCATTTCCATTTTGCATCAGTCAGTTTTGGCATTTCACTGTACTGACCAGTGCATTACCAAATCACAAGCAGGCCGTGTACAGAAATCTCTTCACAAAACTTATGCTGATTAGGTATTGTCAGCGAGTGAGGCTATGGTACTTTGCAAAGCGCGGATCGGTACGTGCTATGGTTCCATATCTCCATTTTTTAAATTTAAATAATCAATCTGAACCATTCAACATGATTTCTGTATGAAAATTAACTAAGAGACCAAATTTTATATTTTTTATATTATTCTTTAAGGTAGGTAGAAAATCACTACTTTTGGATGGTCCAGAATTTTTGGCTGTTTGGACTTTGGAAACAAAGATATATATCCATAGCACGGACCGACCCGCACTTTGCAAAGTACCATAGCCTCACTCATTGTCAGCTCTGCTTTACAAATTACAATATTTTCTTTCCTAGTTAATTTGGTGCTTCATTAAGTTATCGACACAGAAAAAGGCAGAACTATGGGGCCTAATCGCTTTTCTAAATCCAAGCCAAGAAATAACAAAAATGTACAGGAGTAACTGACAATTAGTTAATTACCTTGTCAATGTCAACATCATGAACAATAGCATTAAGGACTTCTTCATGATTCGGGCCGAGGTCATTCGCCAAGCAGTCAGAGAGCTCTTCAATCTCAATGAAGCCGCTATCGTTTCTATCAAAGAATGCAAAAGCCTTCCGGAGGTGATCATCATTTTCAATCTTTTGAATGTGGATGGATACTGCCATAAATTCACCCAAATCCAATGTCCCGCTGCCATCAACATCAGCCTAGAAAGAATGTTGCTCGCAGTGTTATTAGGAGAAATCCACTTTGTTTGGAATTTGGAGCCCACATTGTTGGTTTAGTTGAGTTACATAGGGATGTAAATACATGTCGTGACTAGGGGCCACGTGCCGTGACCAAATTGAGATGGACAGACATGGCATGTTAGTCACGTCGCGACCACACGTTTCATGTCCAAACGTGACCGGTCACGTTTGGTCAAGTTTAATTATTTTTTTCTTAATTTAAGTTAGTTTATTCAAAATTCACCATTAGATCAAAATCTAACGGTCCTGATCACGTGTGACTCGCATGACCACGTGCCGTGTCATGACCAGACCATTTTGCGTGACGTGCCATGCTGGGCCAATTTTCCGAAGGATGGTTACATCACGCAGATGGTTATGGCACGGGAGTGGCACACGTGCCGTGCCATATCCAGTCATAGCGCGACTTTTTTTACATCCCTACCCCCATTTTTGGTTTAGTTGAGTACAAGCATTATGTTCCAGAAAAAGAATATAACTGAACACTACACAAGTGGTTAACAGTACAAGGCAGTATTGTAAAATTTTGGAAATAACAGGGTACTGGTACTTACGGCATCCATAAGTACACGGGCATCAGAATCAGTGATGTCATGTCCTTGGTTACGGAGACCGTCTTTCAATTCATCCAAGGTTATCTCACCCTTTTTTTGCACATCAAGTTTGTCAAACAAATCCTTTATCGCAGCGACTTCATCTATTGTTAGATGCTCAGCTATCACCTGTTCATACAATCAGTTCATAAAAATAATTCTCTGCTTTTTCGAAAAGAGTTGCAATGCCTCTTGTTTCTAAAACCCCAACCTCATTGGAACTCATACATCATCATACACTAAGCTTGATCCCCTTACTACGTACCAAACGGCATCAGATACTAAGTTAAACCCCTACCTTAGCAGTACCCACACGTCACCAAATACTATGCTAGAACCCTTACTACCTTATCTGGACCCACGCAGTATAAGATATGAAGCTAGACCCCAACTTTGCCAGTTAAAGCACTATAGAGATGAATAATGTAGAGATACATATAGAGAGAAGATTGATTTGTAATTTGCTTTTCTTAATCCAAATGTATTACAGTACTTGGGTATATATATACCTTGTACAAGCTATAACAACCTGTGATCAACTAACTAACTGAATATGTTACATCTTCTAATTGCTTCCTATACTGTGTTGATTCGGTCAAACCACTGTGTTGACTTGGTCAACTCTCTATACCAGTACCTAGATATCACCATATACTTGGCTAGACCGCTTACCACCTTATCTCAACCCACATGGTACCAGATACTGAGGTAGATAAGGCCATCACCAATTGCTACCTCAAAAGGTCCAAAAATTAATCTAACAAATCATGACGCAGAATAGAGCGAGAATTATTACCCTTAGAGCTCTCTTCTTGAACTTGTTCATCACAGAAAATTGCCGAAGTCTTGTACGAACTGTCTCACCTAGAGAAACATCAGGTGCTTTTTTCAAATTGCGCAACCAAGGGTGATCTGAAAAGACCATATATAAGAAGTGTCAAGAACAAACTTATTCTTATAATTCACTAGCATTTTTCAACTATCAATGAAATATAGGAGAGGAAGTGAGAAATATTGTACCAAGCACTTCCGGGGCTGTTAGACGCTTCTTTGGATCAGGCTCTAGCATTCGCTTGATCAGATCTTTAGCATGATCTGAAACTATGGGCCATGGGTCTCTTCTGAAATCAACCACTGATCGAATAATGGCCTGAGCAACACCCTGCTCGGTGTCTGTATAATTTTGCAAATATATATCATATATAAGGATCGAAACAATAAATAATGCTTATTGGCAAATTTTAGTGCTTAGGTTCCAGACATCACCTGGTTATATTTTATAGGGCTACTGTATTAAAATGTGATATAGCTAAAAGATACTATGTGCAGACAAGTTTAAGGAATTTTATTCTATTTCACACACCAAGTAACCAATTTCCAACTAGTCAATACAATCAGTTTCCAAATAGAGATGGAAGCAATAGATTGTCTAATGATAATATGCTGCCCCTCTACTTAAGTAGAAGTAAAGAAGAAAAAAAAGACTATGATGCCCTTTTGACGATGTAATCTACCTGCCCAAAATGGAGGCACACCAGAGAGAAGAATGTAGAGGATTACACCGGCACTCCAAATGTCTATTTCCGGGCCATAATTTCTCTTCAAAACCTCAGGGGCCATGTAATACGGGCTGCCTACTATTTCATTAAACTTTTCACCTGCAAAATAAAATCAATGCCATTTAAGTACCTCTTTCTTGCACTCTCTTTCCTTCTTTCGTTAATGAAAATTTAGCAGACACTCAGACCGTAATTTGTGCTTTTTATCTTTTAAGGAATGTCATTACATCTATTTAATAACACAGGTATCAGGTATTGGAGCTCATTTACAAAAAATGAAATTAATGCCTAATTAATAAAGAAGGTATTTAAAGTAAGATAATACCAGGCTTAAAGAATATAGATAAACCGAAATCAATAGCCTTCAAAGGGGCAGTTTCCTTCTTGTTACCAAACAAGAAATTCTCGGGCTTCAGATCTCTGTGAATTACTCCATGCCCATGACAAATCTGTAATAGTAGACAATGGGAAAAAACAACAACAAGAAGAACCTCAGAACAACTCTTGAATTGTTGGTTAATGGAATTAAATTACAAAGAGGACCGAAAAAGAGTCACCTTACTGGTGAATAACTAGCTTCTATAAGATATTTTGATAAAATGCACTTGCATGATAAAATTGGCATTCCTTGATAATTGGAAGAATTACAATTTGAACTTTTTTTTTTGGAGAAACAAACATTTGCCCTTATTTGTCAGTCATAGTCAACTACAACCTATTGTAGTAGATAGGAGAGAAAACTAGTTTATATGTACCAAAAATTGTAATAGTAGTAAAATTAACCTGCACCACTTCCACAATGGTCTTAGTAACAACAGCCGCAGCTCGCTCTGTATAGTGGCCCCGTGCCACAATTCGGTCAAATAGCTCACCACCCTCACACAGCTCCATTACCAGATGCACAGCACTCTCATCCTCATAGGTATCCTTCAAAGTTACTATATTTGTATGCACCGGCAGGTGCCGCATGATCTCAACCTCCCTCCTCACATCCTCTATGTCGACCTGCGTGCGAAGTTTGTTCTTGGAAATTGACTTGCAAGCGTATTTCGTGCCAGTTGACTTCTCAATGCAGAGGTAAGTGATGCCGAATTCGCCGCGGCCGAGCTCACTACCAAGCTCATAGAAAGCGCCAATGTCATTGCCGGTAGGGTTCGACAGGACAGTGATTCTACCCACTGAACTAGGGCCCCGGTTGTAGTCAACCGTGAAAAGGTTTTGCTTCCTCTTGGGGTTAGGCGCTGGATCACCGCCTTCGTAGGTTTTTGGAGAACTGGCGCAGCAATTCCCCATCGGATCTGATTTTGAGATTTCTTGATTGAATATTTGGAGATGGTGGGGTTGGCAATTTGTGTTGAGTTGGGGTTAACGATGAGATAGCGACCTCTCGAGTCTCGATGACTTATCGTTCAGGACTTCAGGGTCTTTGTTTCATACACGAGTTCAAGATCCTTTCTTTCTTATTTATTTCTTTGTGCGTGCTCTTCTAGAAGGTCGACTTGGCTGTCTTTGTCAGAGAGGAGAGAGAAAGGGAAAATCTTGAAGAAATTGAAAGAGGAAAATTACTCAGATTGAGAAAGGAAGAGGAGGGGATGGTCGAAAACTGAATATATTATTGAAATGAGAGAAGAGGATAATTCGGCCATTGGCGACTGATCGGAGGGGGTAAGAAAAATATTTCTTTCGCTCTCCGTGTGCGCTGAACTGGCAGCCTATTAGGTTGAAGAGAATATGTTCGAAATTTTGTATTCCAGTTGAACTATGTATGAATGTAGACTGTAGTCTGTAGCAAGTTGGTTAATTACCTAACACATACAACTGTACAGAAAACACGGATCGTTACAAACAACTGTTGTATTTACGGGCTTGTGCTCGGAAAAAAAAAACATATTCGGTTTCTACGTTTAAGCCTGCCAAGTTCATGGGCTTTATTAAAGCCCATTTTATAAATTATTCAATAATGTTCTAAGTTTATGGGCCGAACGAATTATTTGCAAGATGTACGCCCGTTGGGGAATTCGTCCCGAAGTGTAAAAGGAGGTCCGAATGGAGCGGAACTAGGGGTTTGCTAACGGGTAGGGTACGGGCGGGTAGGGTATATCCGGGGTCGGGTACGGGTATGGGTCGGGTACGGGTATCACGGGTATACGGGTACCATGGGCCAGGTACCACGGGCCGGATATCACTGGTATTTTTTTCAAAACCCGTACCCTACCCGTCTTATACCCGTGCCCGTGGTACCCTTGACGGGTAGGGCGGTCCGGGTAGGGTAACCGGTCCGGGTTTTTTTTTTTTTTTCCCTCTGTTTTTCGGTCTGGTTTGGTTTTTTTTTCTGTTGAACCGGCGGCAAATTCGAAATTTCAAAAAAAATTGAATATTTAACGGGTCGGGTACGGGTCGGGACAGGTACGGGTACGGGTCGGGACAGGTACGGGTACGGGTCGGGTGGGTACGGGCGTAATTCGGGCCGGGTTTGCCCGGGTATTGAACCAAATAACCGTACCCTACCCGTTTTATGCCCGTACCCGTGTACCCGTTTACCCGACCCATACCCGGGCTCGGGCACGGATACCCCGGGTACCGAACACGGGCGGGTCGGGTACGGGCCGCCCGACCCGAGTTTTTGCAACCCACTAAGCGGAACTACCAAAATTTAGATTGAGAGGGAACATAAAGTGAAGGTAAGAAGCGTCTAATTGTCCAATAAAAATTAATATTTAATTTGCGTCAATTTTATAAAATTACTAATTCAATGCTTTAATTTGTATAATAAATCTTATAAAAAAAATACACTTTAAATTTCAAACATTCAATGGGACCACTTTGTGTACATGCAATTTGCACAACTTGTCAAACTAACTGTACTTGATGTACTTCTCTATCTTACAGTTAATGACAGTTTTAAAACCTTCTAGAACATTTTAAAATTGAACCACTTCTCAAACTTACAGTTTTTTCAAAATAATTCTCGAAATTATACAAAATTAATTTTTTTGCATCAAAATTAATTTTAATTTTTCTGTAAATAAGTTCATAATTTTTTTCTTCAATTATTAATATTTATATATGCATCTATATCCTATAAATTAAAACTACACATACGCTAAAACATAAAGATGCAAACTATAGAACTTCAATACTGTAAAATTTCCAAATGTAAACTATAAAACTAACAGATGAAAACTATAAAATTGTAAATCTGAAACCTAAAACACTATAAAACTGAGATAAACACACTGTAAAATTCAATACTATAAATTAAAAAGATGTAAATAGTAAAAGTAACAGATGCAGACTATAAATCGATACATCGAATATTCACAACTACATTGTTAAACATTAGTAACTATTCACAATATGAATACTGTAAAATTACAAGATGAATACTGTAAAATTAACATGGTGAATATTGTAAAATAACAAGATCAATACTCCATATCGCCTTGCTTTCATCTCTTTCCTCCATATTTTTACAAGATGAATACTGTAAAATTAACATGATGAATACTGTAAACTGACAAGATTAGTACTCCATATCGCCTCTCTATCATCTCTTTCCTTCAGATTTTCACAAGATGAATATTGTAAAATTACAAGATGAATACTGTAAAATTATCAGGGTGAATATTGTAAAATGACAAGATCAATACTCCATATCGCCTCTCTCCTCAATCAATATTTAAACTAATTTGTTTTTTACGTTATGTAAAACTGACACATCTTGTGTCCCAATAAATAAAATATAGAGACTAGATCTCTAGATTTCTTTGTCAAAAATGATCTATGTAATTTTGAATTCAAAATCAGACATTAAAATAATATGAGATCCGATATTACTCACACGGCAGAGTTGAGCACGATACCTCGTGTGGAGAGATGACGTCAACAGTTATCGCTGCATCCCGAGAACTCGACGGAGAGAGAGATCGAAACTGGAGAGACAGCAGCGGCAGCAGTGGAGTTGAGAGAAGAGGGAGCAGTGAGATCGGGAGGGGTGGGTGGGGAGATGGGAGAGCCATTTTAGTTTTTGTAGAGAGATATCAGTAATTTATTTTGAAAAAAAAAAAAAAAAGAGACAGATCGGAAATGAGTATAAAATAAAGGTCGTTAAAATTAGACAGATTTAAAAACGCATTCATTGGTGGAGACCGACAGTTAATGATAGTTAAAATCAGATCATATTAGTGTTATGGACAAAATGTTGTGGATATAAACATTTTCTCTAATTTTTAATTTAGTTGATTTTTCCGTAGAAACACCATGATATTTAATATTTTCAATAAAACTTAATATACTTTTTTTCTCTCTCCTTTTATTTATTTAATCTTAATTTAGTTATTTTAAAAAATTAAATTGACCAATAACCCCTTCTGAGTCTCAGAGAAAAGGTATTGTTTCTCCCATGAAAGCAAAAAAAAGGCAGCATTACTCTCGCACAATCAACATGTTTTCTGAACTTATTAATCTTTGAGGCAGGAGCTCATGAAACTAGCACCAAATGAATGTGAATAGAGGGCTACATACTATCTCAAAATCTTGGTCTGGAGGTGATATCTACGCCAATTGAGTTGATGTATTTGGATTGCATGAGAAAGCATTAATTGGAGTGTGGTATTGGGTTGCATTTTGAGACAAAAGGTCATGATGCCATTTTTTTTTTTTTTCCTCATATGAGCTATTGTCCCAGTTGGAATTGATAAACAGTGAACTTACCTCAAAATTGTCACTTTGAAGTTTCTTTGCTAAGCTATTAATAAGTAAGGATTTAAGGAAGGAGAAGAGTATATCTGTTCATTTAATGTTAAAATAATCAAATTAAAAGTTAACTAAATAAAAGGTTATATGAAAAAGAATGTTAAGTTTTTGTGAGAATATTAGATATTATGATATTTTTATAGAAAATCTGACTACTTTAAAAGTTTATATAGGCACACCAAAAATTCTCCCTAAAATGAATAATGTATAGAAGCTGAGATTTGAATTCATGTCTCTGCGATCACAAAGTGAAATTTTAACTATTAACTACTAACTACTAAGCTACAAATATTATTTAACATTCTGTGAGACTTGATATATTATATAAAATTATTTGAGACAATAAAATTTAACTAAATTTCAATATACATAATTAAAAATAAATAAAACTTTAGGGTGGAAAGCATCTCTTATCTTGCAACAAGATCCGATCTGATATCCGGCCTAATGTCTTATTAGAGTTATTCAATCCGTCTCAAGATTCATTCAAACAATTTTAAAATCTTTGTAAAAGTGCACATAAATTTTGACACGAATCAAACAACCCGGAAGGAACCGATGAAATTTAGTATTGACTGACTAGTCTAAAAGAGAAATATATACAAAGCATTGCGGATAAATTATCTGCAACTAAAAGATGGAGACCTCAAGCACTTACAAGTAGGGGTGTCAACGGTTACTGGTTACTGTAAGGATCGGATGGAAGCATTTTCATACCCGTACCCGTTAAATTGTCTTTATCCATACCCTATTCTTACCTGATTCAAATTATCTTACTTGTACCTTACTTTTACCCGATTCAAATTATCTTAAATGTACCTTATCCTTATCCGTTATAGTTGCTATATAATGAAACGATAGCAGGTAAATAACTGGTAATACTAACATAATAATTATTTTTATTATTTATTAAATAAAATATTAAAACATATACATTTATTTCACAAATGTATAGTATTTTATTGAAAACAATATATAATTATGCTGAGTGCAAGTAAACAATTTAAATTACTCTTTTCAATGCTTATTAATATATTATTTAATAATTATCCGAGAGGGTAACGGTTATAAAATAGGCTTTATTCGTATCTTTACCCGTTTAGATAACGAAAAAAATATATTTACCTATATTCGTACCTAATAAGTTAAAGAAAGAAAAAAAATATTGTCCGTACCCGTCTTATGAGATACAGTATGGATCGATAAACGAATAAAAGGGTGTCATTGACACCCCTACTTACAAGTAATCTTCATTAATTAATTCCTAGAATATTATCACATCCCAGCAGATGGTGCCAATAAAAGTTTAAGGCAATGGATGTCTGTCCTCAATAAAGGGATGACAGAGCCCCTATGACTTAAGTAGGAGGCAATTTATAAGCATTAATTGTCAGTTGAACAGGGAATTTAGAATTTTAGATAGATGCTCAGAACCTTTGTGTGTGTGTGTGTGTGTGTGTGTGTGTGTGAACAAGTAGCCAGTGCTGGCTCCTTCAATTAGCAATATAAATTTAGAATCCTTTTTTTCTACAACATATGCGTTACTAAAAAAGAATATCTAAAGAAACCCCAACTTAACACCATACAGCATTGCCGAAGAAAATGAAAATGAAAAAGAAAAGCACAAGCATATATATATATACAGCTTACGAGTAACCGGTATAGAAACACAGTAGACTGTTTTGTATGTTGTATTGGCAACAAACAATAATTGTACCACAAATCAGATGCTCTCACTGAAATCAACCCGACTCCAGCAGGTCGTTCTGATTTGTGTGTTGTATTGGCAAAAAACAATAGCAAATAGTAACCAAAGTATTCCAATAAATCCAGTTCTCATAAAGTGGGGAACAGAATCTAGAATATAATGTATAGACCAACTCTGTTCCCTGCGCAGGGGCGGAGCTACTGTTCATCAGGGGTAGGCAGCTGCCTACCCCTGGAAAAAAAAAAAAAATTTGGACCAGGTTTTCTAATGGGCTTTAAAAGGTTTGCCTACCCCTGAATTAAAGTCTGCCTACCCCTGGCCCAATTGTTTCCCAGCCCAATAGAATCCTTCTTTGAAATCGCGTCTGCCTACCCCTGGCCCAATTGCTTCATTCTGAGTGAATCGCGTCACAGAGGAGAAGAATAGAACCATGCCTCTCCAGTAGCTCCGCCCCTGCCTCTCGTCCGCCTCCTTACTCTTGTGGTCCTGCCTCCTTTTTCTCTCGATCGACGTCTACAGCAGTGGAAGTGCGACTGGTGACCTCACCGCTACCTCTTCTCCACTCCGGCGGTACTCTCTCTTTCTCTCTCTCTGGAACTACGATTTAGGGTTTTTTTCTTTTTAGGTTGGAATTAGAAGTTTAGAACATATATGTATCATTTTAGTTTGTTTGGAAGTAAAAGGAAACGCCTAATATTTGAATTCGTTTTTGAATTGGATCAAGTGGTAGTTCAATTTGGGTACTGGGGGGCTTGTTGAATTTTGCATCAGCTTTTTGTGTATGATTTCAACATGTAACTATTCTTTGTAAATAGGCGGTGGTGATGTACTGAACTTTTTCTGATTTCTGTATATTCGTTAGTAGGCACCTTGCCAACTAACATTTAAAAAAAAAAAAGAGGTTAACTAAAATGATCAGAATACCTGGTCAGAACCAGATCTTCACCGCTACCTCTTCTCTCGATTAACTTGCATTGAATTGGATTCTGATCAAAGAGGAGAAGCATCTGAACATGCATTTCAGTCTTTTTGATCTGATTTCTCCTGAATTTTGTGTGTGAGATGTGATTTTTATTTCACAGATTCAAAGATATGTATATTAAGAGTTCATATGCTAATTTTTACAAATTTTAGAGCATTATTTCTCTATCAAAAGGCTTCTGCACTGTGAGGGGCAATGCTGGTAATTTTGTAGTTTTATTTCTGCATTTTTTTATTTTTAAAATCTGAACTTTGGAGATCCATATCTCTTTGTATAAAAGTCCAAATGATATGAAATTTGTATCAATTTTGTGTGTTTTTAAATTCTCTACATGATGGTGTATTTACTTTTACAATTCGGTCCTCCTATCAGTCCATAATTTCCAGATTACCAGCAGAGGTCAGTTGGAGCACTTTTGATGTGCAGTACTGCACTAATAGTGCTTGTTATACAAGGCATTGCTGAGTTTGGACTTGGTAATGTACCAGAGGTCAATCAAGGGAGCCATATGCATAGGTACAAGTCTGGTTTGTCATTTTAACCATTTCAAACCTATTTTCAAGACATTTAAACACTGTTTCATGACAGTAATCAAAGGGAAAGAAGATTAATCATAAAAAAACCATTAAACAACCATTTTAAAACATTTCATGACCATTGAATCCTGAGCATCGCTGAGTGAAAATTATATTGCTGATATCTCTTTTTAGTTAAGAATTATCATATCAATTTGTGATTTTCTTTGTTTAAATTTGTCAATTAGAGAATGGAGAGATTCTATAAGAAGGAATCTAAAGTTCCAGTTGCTTCATCTTCACAAGGATCACGACAATTCGAGTCTAGCTTAGGCCCTAATCATTCTAATGAAGTCGAAGGATCACAACAAATCGGGTCTAGCTTAGGCCCTAATCGTTCTAATGAAGTTGAAGGATCACAACCTCCTTATGATCCCGCTAAAAGGAAACCCATATCTCATTATCCACCAAATGAGCAGGATTCTGTACGTAGATATTATCTAGGCAAAGGGCCATGTCAACCGAAAAATCACAATTTTCCTAAAAGAGATATAAGTGGTTGTTTGAGAAGGTTTAACAACTCTTGGTTTAATCAATACAAGAATTGGTTGGAATATAGCATTGATAAAGATGCGGCATTTTGTCTTTGCTGCTATTTATTTAGACCCGAAAATCTTGGATCAGGTGGAGGAACAAACTTCGTAGGAGATGGCTATAGAAATTGGAAATGTAAGAAAGGGTTTGATGATCACATTGGTGATGTAAATAGTGGGCACAATCAGGCTCAAAGGAAGTGTGTGGATTTGATGAGTGAAAGACGGAGCATCAAAACTTGCATAGAGAGAGTAAGTGTTAGCCAAGAGATGGATTATCGAGTGCAGTTAAATGCCTCTGTGGTTGTTTCTCGATTTCTCGCAAAACAAGGTTTGGCATTCCGCGGCCATGACGAGTCTGAAAGCTCTAACAGTAAAGGTAACTTCCTTCATCTTTTGAGGTATACGGGAGAGCGTAACCCCCAAATTGCTAAGGTGATTCTGGAAAATGCTCCCAAAAATCGAAAGTTGACATCACCTGATATCCAAAAGGAAATAGTTAATTCTGCTGCAGAGGAGACGATATTGGAGATAATTGCAGAGCTTGATAATGACTTGTTTTCTGTCTTGATTGATGAGTCAAGAGATGTCTCAGTCAAAGAGCAAATGGCAGTTGTGATTCGGTTTGTAAACAAAAGCGGTTCTGTTGTTGAACGGTTTCTTGGTATCGTTCATGTTCCCGATACTGCAGCGTTGTCTTTGAAGGTGGCACTTGAGGGGTTATTTGTTAAGAATGGTCTAACTTTTTCTAGGTTACGTGGCCAAGGTTACGATGGAGCTAGTAATATGAGCGGGGAGTTTAATGGTCTCCAAAAATTGATCATGAAGGAGAACGGGTCTGCATACTACGTGCATTGTTGGGCTCATCAACTTCAATTAACTCTCGTTCATGTTGCCAAAAATCATCACAAAATTGGCTTGTTTTTTCAAATGGTTTCTTGTGTTGTCAATGTTGCAAGTGCATCTTGTAAAAGACGTGATCAATTACGTGAGAAACAAAGAATTCGAATTGTGGAAGCTGTTTCAAATGAGGAGATAGAAACCGGAAGTGGTTTGAATCAAGAAATGGGTCTTGCACGTCCATCTAATACTCGATGGAGTTCTCATTTCAAGACATTAAATAGTGTGATTACACTATTTTCAGAGACAATAGGTGTACTTGAAGAAATTGAAAAGGATGCCATTCTGAAAGAACAACGATGTGAGGCGACTGGTATTTTATTTAACATCCAATCTTTTGATTTTGCTTTCAATTGCCATCTCATGAGGACTTCATTACTCATTACGCATGATTTGTCGCAAGCCTTGCAATGCAAAGATCAAGATATGGTGAATGCTATGCGTTTGGTGAAATTTGCTAAATCTCGCTTGCAAGATATGCGGGATGATGGTTGGAAATTATTATTCAAAGAAGTGTGTGCATTTTGTGTGAAACACGATTTGGACATTCCAAATATGGAGGATAAGTATTCTGGTAAGCCAAAGAGACAAGCAACAAACACAACTAATCTGCATTATTATCGGGTTGAATTGTTTTATACAGTTATTGATATGCAATTGCAGGAGCTTAATGACAGATTCACAAAAACTAATACCGAGCTACTTATTTGCATTTCATGTTTAGACCCGAGTAACTCTTTTTCATTCTTTAACAAAGATAGGTTGGTTCAATTAGCTCGATTCTATCCCCTTGATTTCAATCAATATGAACTTGCTGTCCTAGATGGTCAGTTGGAGAATTATTGCATGGATATGAAAAGTGATGATGATTTTTTAGAGTTAAAGGGCATAGTTGAACTTTCTCAAAAAATGGTGGAAAAGAGGAGGCACAATGTTTATCCATTAGTTTACAAATTAGTGAAATTAGCATTGATATTGCCGGTGGCTACGGCTAGTGTTGAAAGGGTATTTTCAGCGATGAATTATGTGAAAAACCGAGTAAGAAATTCAATGGGAGATCAATTCTTGAATGATTGTTTAGTGACCTATATTGAGAAAGATTTGTTTGATGAGGTATGTGATGAACGAATTATGCAACGATGGCAAAATATGAAGGGTCGTAAAGGAGTGCTCCCTCCATTGGCTTGACTATGTAACATTAATATATTTCTTTTTTTTTATATGTAAACGAATATTTGTTATAAATTTTTGACTTAGTTGAATCTTTTGATGTTCAATTATATATATTGACTTCTTTTTTATTTTGATTGGTATTGTAATTTTTGTTATGTTGATTTTTTTTTTTTTTTGCAACTATATATATTCTGCCTACCCCTGGCAAAATTCCTGGCTACGCCACTGTCCCTGCGCATGAAAGATTGGAAACCTTGAAATAATGTGGCATGCCGTATGTAATGTAATAGTCTCTATTTATTGCTAGAATGTCCCTGCCAATGCTCCAGCTCTACTATCACATCAATTTAAGACCATTAAACAGAAAAAGACAGCATGACCGACAAATGTGGGCAATGTCCCATTATGATTTCTCAATTGACAGGAGCTTCAAATATTTCTCGCACTCAGAAACCAGAAACCTATTTTTTTATATATTAAAGGCTCCGGTACACAGCATGTTTTTAGATGCTTTTCGTTAGAAAAAATACTTGGTGTTTTTTTCGTAGAGGGACGGAGGTCGCGTCACTCAGAACCTAAAATGCGCTTAGCAAAAACCATAATTTGATATAAAATATGATCAGAATCACAGCTAATATATTATCATACCATATTGAAATCAACTAGATGATAGCCATGGTACAACAAGCTGATTCTTAGATAATATTGTTTCTTTGTGTTTTCGGAAAAGAAAAAAAAAAAAAAAAGTATGAAGTAAACAAAAAAGTGCCATCAATACCAGTTCCCTTAGCCAAACAGGTATAGCTTGTACAATTACACAATATACAAAACAAACAATTTGGAGCAGATCAAACACAATCCACAACCAGCAAAAAGAAGCTTAGAAGCCCAACACGAGCACGCATATTTCACGAACTGAGAAGGCCGAAAACAGGGCTAGAAGAAGGAGCGCTTAGTCGGGACCCGACCGACAGCTCTCATAAAATTAGCCAGCTCCAGCACTTTGGCCACTTTCAACCCCCTTTTTGCTTCCGCAGACGCCCTTCTCTCTTCCGCTTTGCGGTGCGCCTTTGCCACTGTATTCTGGGTCTTCTCAAGTGCCTTGGCTCTCTGCTCCTCTAACTTCCTCTGAAATAAAATTAATTATCAGACCACCAAAAACCTTGCAAAAAATTAAAAAATATGTATATATAAAACCTTGCAACAAATTCCTATAATTTTTTTAGATAGGTATTAAATCACTTGATCTAAAGAATCTAGACCATTCAGAAGTAGTGATTTTCTATCTATCTAAAAAAATATTAAAAAATTTATAAAAATTGTAAAATTTAGTCCGCAAATATATTTTCATATGAAAAACAGTTTCAATCGACTGATTGGACTTTGAAAACAAAAATATTGATACATTGTACGGACCAATTTGCGATGTGCATAGTGCCATAGCCTCACTATATATATTAACCTATCTAATTAACTCAGAAGTTTTACTGATCAGGTCAGTTCCTGTGACCAGAGTGTGCCAGTAATTTCTGAAGGTCTTTCTGAAATTATCATAATTTCATTCTAGTTTGCAATAATATCTGATATTAGTTTGAGATTTCTATTGAAGATCAAATCTAAATTGACATTTATATATTGAAATTTGCTATATAAAGAGCAAAAAAAAACCTCGATTTTCTTGAGCCGTGCCGTGGCAACCTCGACCTGCTCGTTCTCCCAGCTGTTTATAACCACCTCCTCCCTCTTAAACCTGTTATTAACCTTAGCTATCTCCTCTGACTGCCATGCGGCGATTTTGGTCTCTGTTTCCTCCTTCTTCACCTGTACAACCATTACCGGTGACTCCCCCTCTGATCGTGCCACTTCGGGTTCGGTGATACGAGACGAGATGATCGGATTATTATCAGGCACGATTGCAAGCGGATTGGTTTCCACAAAGTCGTCCTCGCCTATGGCAATCAGAAAAGAAGAAAAGTTCAAAATTCAATAAGAATTAAGTTCAAAGACAATTTTTATTTTCGCTCACATAGTTGAAGCCTATATAAAAAAATTTTAAATTTTGAGATATATTATTTATGTGTTTAATATTTAAAATCTGATGTTAATCTTTTGTTGCTAATTAATTAATTAATTAATTAATTTAATAACTGGTACAACAGTTGATAATCTTGGTTGATTTTACTACTAGATACTCTTAATAACCTCTAAACCAGTACAGAAATTCACATCAGAAACCATATCTACTCTCCCAAAACCCTAAAAAAATAATAACAAATAAAAATAAAGGCGTACCAATTCTTGCGAGACCATAATTTTCAGAGTTATCATTACTTCCATCATTATTACTACTATTATTATTTTGCAAGGTGGATCCAGCGACAACCATGGCGTTGAATTCTCTGCTCATAGTACTGAACTGCTCGCTGAGAGTCGAAGAGTGGTGGCTCCCAGCCTCCCACGATTCCTGACGATGGGGCCGGCCTTGGCTCGAAGCTGGCGGGCTCAGAGCGTGGATGTCTCGCACTTCAGGGATGTCGACGACGGCGACGTCGCTCTCATCGTTGCTTCTAGGGGGTGTTGTAGAAGGGTTTTGATCATGCAACATGTGTGTTGTTAGACAAGCAGGGGTTGATTTGGATAAAAGGGATTAGAGAACATGGGATTGATTATATGGGTTTTGTAATTACAATTTGGTGTGTTTCGAAGGGGGGTATTAAGGAAGTGATAGGAAATAGGTGAGGTGTCTGAGTGAAGAGCATAGAGGATTGATTGGTTTGTTAAATAAACGGACATAAGAGCCTGGAGAAACAGAGCATCTACTGTTTCTGTCATTGTCCCTGGCTACCGTGCTTTTGGTGGTAAACGCAAAAGGAAAAGGTAAATACTAAATAGTGATTCCAGTACATCAGTCTCCTTTGTTTTGGCAAATTTAACCTGGAAAAAATAAAAATAAAAACTTATGGATGCAATCGGGTCAACGACGCAGCGTAGACTTATTTATAATATCCATTTAAAGATATTATATATTATTTATTCATGATATTGGTTTTCATAGAAATTGACTCGAATATTGTAATATTGGAGGTTAATTTAATTCTAGCATATGGTCAATTTTTATGGTATATATGTACTTGATATTTTAAAAAATATATTGTTCAAATTAAATTTTATAATTATATCAAAATTTGATTAAATTTAAAATTTAATTGGTCATCCATGTTCATTAGAACTTCGGCATTGAAAAGTAGGTCTTTCGAATATGTCTACAATTTTTTCATGCAAAATATGTCTACAATTTTTTTGTTTTCTAACTTGAATAATAATTGTACATCGGAATTAAGTGTATGTTAAAACTATAAATTTGTATATGCATAAAATACAAGAAAACAGTATAAATTACCATGCCTACCGGTTTTATTTTGTAATTGTAATATTAAATTTATTTTATTAAAATTTTCAGAGATAACGGAATTATAGAGAAATCAAAATGGATCCGGCAGACTTGCTAGATAGGATCACCACGAAACTACCCTTTTAATTTAGTTCTATATTTCGGCACTTTCGTCTAGTGGGTCTGGTTAATGTTCATCGCTCTATTGTTGCTCGAGTCGGTGCTTTTATTTAGCGGCTTCTAACTTTTTGGTGATTCCGCTATGTGAATTTGGTCATCGCTCTTCGTATCATCCTTGTGGGGGTTTTATTCTCTAATATCAGCAGTTTATTTTTTCTTATTTTTTCTTGAGCTCTTCTTCCTCTCTTTAGCAATGGAAGAGTGAGTGGAACGAGTAATACATATAGTTACTTTATATATAGTAGAGTAAATGTTCTGTTAGGTAATAAATGTTTAGTTTTTGTGATGATGTTATTATGTGTATTTTGTGTTGCTTTTTGTCTTTTTTCTGCTCTTTTTGTTTCGAGATGACTGTCCTGGATTGGTTAATTTAATTTTCAGTCTGGTTTGATTCAGTGCTTTCTCAACTGATGGGTGACTGTCCTGGTCCGATTGATTCAGTTTCCGGTCTGGTTTGGATTCAATGCCTTCTCGGTTGTGCTATACGTACAGAGAAAACCATCGCTAGGCTCCTGTCACTCTCATCAAGCAAGGATCGATGATCTATTTGCGTCTACATGATGCACATATCCTGTGCGTTTTTTGTTTGTTTAGATGTATGTTTTTCACCGATATTGGTTATCGAATCTTATGTAACAATTGTTTTATAACTTTTTTATCAATGAAACTGCCTACATATTTTCTGCCAAAAAAAAATAGTTCTATATAAAAAATGAAAATACTGTTGCCTCCCATTATATTCCTCATGTTTTGCTGATAAATTATAAAACATAATTATCATTTCCAGCTCAGCACCTCAGTGTATTACACAATGTTGTACACTGAAAATATGGCATGGTAGCTGCATCCATTACAGAATTATTGTACAACTAAAAAACCAAAACAATATATGAAATTTCCCTTATTTATACTGATCTAATTTATAATTGAAAAGAAAAGGCTCAAAGGCCAACCGACATAACCTTATCCCATTGATAGATATTTGACCCCTCTCATATCGAAAAACGATGAGCACTTTACAACACGGTGTTCACTTCAAAACGAAACAAGATTCTAATCTTGGCATGACATGAGAAAGCTCGCCTAATTTGGTAGTTTAGTTGCGGCTAATCTTAAAAGAACTTAATTAAATCTTTGATGCAGTCAACACGGTTTGTATTAGATTTAATTCATGATAGTATATAGAACATAAGTTTTGGTGTTTTTTTCTTTTCCTTTTTTTTTTTTTTTAATGTAATGAGATTGTTCATAATGACTAGTCTTTCCTCGAGAGGGATGTTTTTGGTCGGTTGTGTTGGATAAAGGAAGATTATCGTTTGATTTTTCATATCAAGTTTTGTGTCAATTTAATTACCTTAGTCTAAATTTCCTCCATGGAAAGATGAAAAGAGATAGTTCTAAGGAAATAAATTTTATTAATTTTAGCATATATTTTTTACATAAATTAAATATGCATATTTCCGTAAAAATTCGAGTTCTATCACTGTATATATTACACCTATATAAACTTAAATAATCAATCTTAGTCAAATAGATCCGCACTTTTATAATTTTGTTCATTTGTTAAATAAAGAAAAAGTTTCTAGTAGCAACAATAATAAAAACAGTTTGGAACGAAAGGCGGGTTCTTAAAAAAGTTATATCTTTTTTACTGATTTATTTTTAATTATGGTAATTGTTAGTTCTTAGTTTATATTGTTAACTCATATATTAGTTGCTATCATTTATCATAATTTGTCTCTAAAAGCTGCGAGCTGAGCCGGAAAGTGCGGCCATCCCAAATGAATTCAAATCTTTATTGGTCTATGCACTAACATAAACAATTATAACAATAACTAAAATAATTTACGATTCGATATCTCATGATAAGATCAAAGTTTTCCATTGCGTAATGCTAAACCAGCTGTCAAAAGAGATTGGAATCTGGTTATCATGGGCTAGTTTGGTCTAATCATAAAAAGATAAAAGCTAGGTAATAATAAAATTAAATGCAGATTTTCTCTTCACAAAATATCTACATCACATCGTGTGGCATGCTCCTGACAATTCAAATCAAAACTCAAAATTTGAGTTAGGATTCAAACAAATAAGACCCAAATTCATAATCACAAAATAACACAACATCTAAAAAACAACGATGTATGCTCCAAATTCAGATCCAGTGCAATGCCTAATCGTTCGAAGCGAGATCTGAGTCGTCAATTTAATATAATATAAATCTCAAAATGGAACCCGTCACCAAATTAATTTTGAGTCGGGCACATGAGGGGGTATGGAGTATGGACTCGAAGCTAAACCATGTTTGATAAGTCACCACACATTGTAGTATTCAGTCTCTGTCACACAGGATCCCAAGTCCGTAGAAGCAGCGAGTGTCCGTCGGCAAGAAGGAATTTGTATGGGACAGACACGTGTAGTGTTATGTGGGTCCCAAAGTACCTATTCGCTATTGCTGTCGCTGTCAGGGGCCAACGTGGCCCTTCATGGTGAAAGACTCCTACACCATGCTGAGTGTGAAGCTTCCGGGGCTCCCACGGTTCCCCCATCTATTGCACCCAGCAGTCCCTTTCGGTGTTTCCCCCAAGATTTAAGGGCATTTAAAAAGTATAGAAAAGGAAATACATAAGAAAAATAAATAGAGGGAAATGTTTGCCTCTCTCTCCGGGAATTTTTGTTGTTTACATGAATATGTGTTATATTTTTAATTAGAAAAGAACAAGTCGTGGAACTGATTGGTCAGGTTTGTATAAATTAAAAACAAGAATTGTTTAATTAGAAATTAATAACAATCGATAAATGTTTCTTTTCTCTAAGTTTGAACACCTTTCTTTCCTTTTATTTTTAATGTTATTAATAAAGGTCATGACAGGGAACACACTTGTCACCGCTGATTTATAAAAAAAAAATAGAAAATATATTTGCATTTATTTTTAAAATATATATATATATATGCATAAACATGTTATGTAACTTTAAATTTTTTTCTCCATCTTTCAGTATTTTCTGGGCTCTACTCCTTGTATATAGTTTATCCTAATGTTGTTCCCAGTAAATACACAAGTATAAAAATTATTGATGCATCAAACTCTATATTATAATTTGTTGCTAAATCTATGCATTAATTATCGTAGATATATATCAAAGGAGAATATATATAGTTGGAATTTAATAAGATAACTTGATAAGACAAAAGTAAAGTCCTTTTCAGAACTAAGTTGGTCATTAAAGAGAGGTAAAAGAAATTATGATGTGACAACAGCAACTTAAATTAAGTGTGGTATATGTACTCGACCAATGGATAAGGCGCACTTGGCAATTTAGATATCGTTCAAATTTTTCACGGTCCAACTCGTATGCAATTTTCTAGTAATAAACTTATAGTACAAAACAACGACATGATGGTTACAATTAATGTTATTTAATTTTAATTTTTAAAGAAATAATTATTATTCTTAACAAGCTATTCTCAATACAACACGTTTGGATGAAAAAAAATGCTATTTTTAACAAAGAAATAGTTCAAATTAGTTGCTATTCCGTTATTTCTATGAAATATTAGATTAGCAGCTATTCCGAGCTATTCTTCTATTCATCCAAACACATCCTTAGTAAAGACGTCTAATTACATAAAAACAAGACTTGCTCGGTGAAGAATAAATGGTAAAATTTTAATTTTAACTGAAGTTCCCGTTAGTATAATCAAGGGACTAATATTTTTCTAAAATTTATTGAGACAAAGTAAGATTAATCTTATTTTATAGGTATAAACGAAGAAAATTTTATTTTTGATCCAAATGGTCCGGACTCCGGAGAATTTAGTTTCAGATAAGAAAAAATAGTACAAAAGATTTGTAGCACCAGGAAACACAAGAAAAAAATTAAAACAACGTTGGCGCTTATTTTCAGACTCAAATACGTAATAATATTTAAATACAAGAAAATAATTAAAACAACGTTGACGTTTGCTTTCAGACCCAATACATAACAATATTTAAACACGAGAAAAAAAATTAAAACACGTTGGTGCTTGCTTTCAGACCGAACACGTTACAATATTTAAACACGAGAAAAAAATTAAAACAATGTTGGCGCTTGCTTTCAGACCTAATACGTAACTAGTGTATTGACAATATCCTACCCGGGCCGTCTAGGTCCGAGATCGGGTATAAGTTGGGTAAACGGATACACGGGTAGGGACATAAAATGGATAGGGTACGGTTATTTGATAAAATACTCGGCATACCCGCCCCGAATTACGTCCGTGCCCGCCCGACCCGACCCGCTGCCCGCCTGTACCTGTACCCTATACCCATACCCGTACCCTATACCCGTACCTTATACCCATATCCGTTACCCATTTTTCAAAAAAAATCAAATTTTTTTGAAATTTAAATATCGCCGGTTCAACCGGACCTGGACCGGTCTAATCAATCCTGGACCAGCCGGACCCACCCGTCCCGTCGGGGTTTTTTTTTTTTTTCAAATTTTATTCCCTCTCCAATATTTTCTTTAAATACCCCATCTTCCTCTCAAAAAATTCACTCTCATTCTCTCATCTCTCAATCTCAATTCTCAAATTTTATTATTCTCAATTTTTTAATTTATTGTTTAAAAAAAATATAATTATAAATTTAATTCATTCTACAAATCCGCAAACGGAATTACGAATATATCGAAATTACGAAGTTCGGCACCTCCCGCAAGATTTTTTCATGAAATTTAAAGGTAACATTTATTTCATGTTAGATTAATTTATTTTCGTAGAGTACATTTAGTTTAGTCTAGATTTATTGAATATTAAGTAATTAGATTTGTTAAATTTATTAAGTAATTAGATTTGTTAGATTTATTTAGTTTATGTTAGATTTGAATATGTTAAGTAACTATATTTATTTTGAATAGGTTAGATTTTATTTTTCAAAATGTTAGATTTATTTTTAATATGTGAAAAAAATAAGTTAGTTTTATTTTTTTGAATATGTGAAGTAATTATATTTGTTTTGAATAGGTTAGATTTATTTTTCAAAATGTTAGATTTTTTTTATTTCTGTTTTTTAATTTCTGTTTTTTTTTTAATTCTGTTTTTTAATTTCTGTTTTTTAAATTATGTTTTTTTTTACTTCTGTTTTTTAATTTCTATTTTTTTTAATTCTGTTTTTAAATTTCTGTTTTTTAATTTCTGTTTTTTTTTAATTCTGTTTTTTAATTTCTGTTTTTTAATTTCTGTTTTTTTAATTCTGTTTTTTAATTTCTGCTTTTTTCATTTTGTTTTTTAATTTCTTTTTTTTATTTCTGTTTTTTTTTTAATTCTGTTTTTTAATTTATGTTTTTTAATTTATGTTTTTTTATTTATGTTTTTTTAATTTTGTTTTTAAATTTCAATTTTTTAATTTCTGTTTTTTTTAACTCTGTTTTTTATTTTCTGTTTTTTATTTTTCTGTTTTTTTTCTGTTTTTTTTAATTATGTTTTTTACATTTCTGTTTTTATTTTTCAAATGTATGTTAGAATTATTTTGAATAGGTTAAATAAATAGGTTACATATATTTTTTTAATATGTCAAGTAATTTATATATATTTTTTTTAATAAGTTTAAAAAATGTCATCTCATCGTGATTCCGTGCAAGATGATATCGCGAGACTGTCAGTCGATATTTTTGACGCGCCAATACCAAATTATCCACAAAATTATCCTGGTAGTTCCTCTCAAATGGCACCACCTAATTATCCAAATAATTATCCACCAAATTATCAAAGAAGGGACAAAATGCTAGATTTGAATTATCAACAATCCCCACAAATGAGTGCACTGCCACAGTATTATACTTCAAACGATCCAAACGTATTCATTCTACAAGAAACACTTCAACCGACACCACCGTATACATATGGAGGCATTGGCTCTTCTTCTGTAGCATAGAGTCAATTCACTGACACTGCTCCTATATGAGGTACACCTTCGACAGGTGAACCTGATATTCAAGTAGAAGTTGTCCCTCCTTCGAAAAGTGACCCGCCACAAGAACCAACAAAAAAGAAGACTAAAAGACCTCCTCCCGAATACAATCAACCGTGGGCGAGATTTTACAAGATTACCAAAGATAAGGGCAAAATTATACAATTTCTACAATGTAAGGTAAAAGGCTGCAACAAAATTTTTGAGTATAAACAAACTAGTGGTATGACTAGCTTTAAGAGACATGCCGAAATGCACGAAAGAAATGGTGAGGTTCCAAGTGAAAATCCTGAACCGAGACAAATCTAAACCCTTATAAACGTGGGTACCAGAACCAATCCAAAATTTGATGAATAAAAAATACTTAGTGAATTGGCCCGGTACATTACCCATAAAGAACAACCAATAAGTATGGGTGGTTGCACGAGTTTTGCCCGGTTATGCATTCGGGAGTTAGCTCAACCAATGTACAAGAGGATCCCTCATAGAAAGATGGTTAGTGAAATAAAAAACCAGCTTACCTCGACCAAAAATGACCTTAAAGCTCAATTTGCATACCAAAACAATAAGGTGTCAATTACCTCCGATATATGGGCTGTCGGTAAGAATGGCCTTGGGTACTCTTGTATTACCGGCCATTGGATCGATGATCATTGGGTATTACAAAAAAGGATATTAAATTTTCGAGTTTTGGATTTCCCCCACACTGCAAATGTAATTTTCAAATTCATTATTGAGATTTTAGAAGAGTATAACCTTAAGAGGAATATGGGTAACAAGGTTTTTTCTATATCTTTCGATAATGCTAGCAACAACAGTGCTTCTATTGAGATTTTTAAACGGTCACTAAACCCGATCATGAATGGTGAAATGTTTCACCAAAAGTGTGTTTGCTACATTCTTAACCTCGTCGTGAAGACGAGTCTAAAAACAGAAGCCGTAAAACTATTGATAATTAAATTTAAGAATGCCCTCAACCACATTGTTTCAAACCAAGAAAGAAAACAATAGTTTGCTGAATTGTGTGTCAGCTATAGATTGAGTAAGTTGAAGGTACCTTGAGATATAGATACCCGTTGGAACTCAACATATAGGTTGTTGAACCGATGTCTTCCTTACAAAGCTGTCATATGGGAGTTTTTGAGAAGCTCCACCCCCGAGGCATTGCAATTGGAACTCATTGACGAAGAATGGGATCAACTGCAAAGGCTTAGCAAATTCCTAGGTATCTTTTTTACTGCAACCGTCCAACTATCCTGCTCGTACTCACCAACGTCATTTGAGTTACTGAGACATCTCTATGACATCTCCAAGGTGTATTGCGAATTGGAACAAGCTGAAACCTACGATGCATCTTTCACGCCGATTGTAGATGCCATGAAACAAAAATTCCTAAAATATTAGGAAGATGTACCCCTCCTGGCCATTATCGCAAACTGCCTCAACCCGGCATACAAAAAGTTTTACACTATCAAAGTAGTTGAGAGGTACAAACATAATTTACATTTAGACTCAACCGGGGTGGAGGCATACGTGAATTCGAAGTTTGATGAGATGTTTAACATATACCACTCAAGAATGAGTGACAACCAAAACCCAGCTTCGTCCCGTGCCGCCCCTAGGTATGAATATAAATATACATGTGTTTTTAATCTTTATTATTTATAATATCTACATTATTTTTCCACTATTTTTTTAATTGTTTAATAGTTCTACTTCTAGGAGCACTAGCAGTGGTGGATTATTAACAGATTTTCAGTCGGAGAGCGAACCGCACACATCCACAAACGAGTTATTGAGCTATATATCGATGCTCAACGAAAGTGAACATGGACTTGACGTCATGGCATGGTGGATAAGGCATCAAAGCTCCTTACCAATGTTAGCGATGATGGCCAGCGACGTATTTGTCGTGCCCGTATCAACCGTCCCTTCTGAAAGTTGTTTTAGTTCGGCGAATAGGATCCTCTCCAATAAACGAAGTAAGTTAGGTGCACATGTTTTTGAGAGACTTGTGTGCTTGAAAGATTGGATTGCTGCTGAAGAGTGCAGGCAACATGTGCCTCAACAACCATCATCATCTGAACCCAACACTGAAGAAAGCGGTACCGAGGCGCAGCACGAGGCTAATTCGGATTTAGACGATGCCGAAGAGAGCGAACAATGGTATATGAATCCAAACTACTAGATAAGTAGTGTCGATATAAATTTCTAACCTCTTTTAATCTTTATGGTTATTTTTTAAATTATAAATTTCTAAACATTTCAATTAGTTTTTAAATTATTTATTTTAAAGAAGAATTACTAACAAAAAAAAAGTTAGAACTCCGCCTATGTTATTTTACATAGCCGATCCCAAACCCGAAATTAAGGAGGAGGGTACCTTTTATTTTTTAATCTATTGTTTTAAAATAATTCATAATTATTTTTAAAGTAATTGATTTAAAAAAAATATTTTTATTTTATTCTTTTAAAGTTTCTGATTTAATTATATTTTTGATTTATATTTTATTTAACCTATTAAAAATAAATGAACGTTTAGAAAATAAATTATGAAACTATAAAATTAGAATGAGAATTTGAAAATAAAATAAAATGACTCATGTAAAGAAATAAATAAATACATTTGTATTTAGACGAATAAATATACAAATTTTCGCATGAATAATTTTTATATATAAGTTACAAATTTTATTTATTTATATACACTATTTGATATTAAACTATTTTAATTTTAAAAGTCAAATTATAAACACGTAATAATATTCGTACAACACCGTAAAAAAAAAAAAACCGGACCAGACCGGTCCCTACCTGGATCGCCCTGCCCCTCAAGGGTACAACGGGCACGGATATAAGACAGGCAAGACACAGTTTTAAAAAAAAACCCGTAATACCTGGCCCGTGATATCCATACCCGACCCCTACCCTTGCCCGACCCCAGGTATACCCGGCCCGCCCGGCCCCTATTCGAGAGCAACCCACTATACGTAACAATATAGTAAATCACATTACATTAAATGATAGTGTCAGATAAAGCAAATGATGGTGCATTTGAAGTTCTAAATAACAATTACAGCGCTATAGCTTTTAAAGCCTAAAAAATCAATAGCACGGATATAGCGTAACTATAATTAGTTATTTGAAATCATTATAAAAAAAAAAATTAATAACGTTATAGCTTCTGAGGTCCAAAAAAAACTATAGTACAGCTATTGTGTAGTTATAGTTAACTATTTAGAACCCTGAAACTGTTGGTTTTTGGGAGCCCTCGACTTATCTGTTTGACTAGATTTACAAAATATACATAATTGCATTTTACAGTTTTTCTTCTTAAGTATTTGTGCAGGTTCATGACAAGTGAAAGATTAGTAATTATACATCAATGATGAATTAATACACTATAATATAACATCATGGATGTGGTCATGAAGGCACAAGACACTGAATAGCAAAAGCATTAACTCAAGATTAAGAATAACATATATGTAAGATTGGTAAAATAAGCTTGAGATTGACCTAAGTGATGCCTACCGTTGTCACGGTCCAGTGACCGTGATAACGGAATAAATAAATCCTTTATAAATTCCGTGACACATAAAATAGAATTTAGCGTCACCACATCGCTAATCCTTCCAGAGAATTACCGTTGTAGAAACCTTTATCACGGTCATCTACCATGATCAACAGTGACCACCATTATAGTCCAAACCACTCTAATTGACCTACCGTTGTGACGATCCCCTGTACCGTTACAACGGTCAGCACCAATTACTTTCTTTTTATCAGTTCTCTATAAATAGAAACTATACCAAGGTTTGGAGTATTACTCTAGCCGCCTCCAACTTCAATATTTCATATTTACAAATCTAGAGAAAACAGTGGTTGCTTGTGCACTCCAACTTCAATATACACAATCAATCTCAAGCTTATTCAATCAATTAACCAACTCCTAGAGTGATCCTGCGTGATCGAATCATTTACTACTTCGAGCTTTGTGCTCACCTTGCAATCCTTGAAGTCCTTGCGACTCGAATTGTGTTGTTAGGGCCGTGTGACTTCCCAGAATAATTGTAAGGGCTCACCGGTTCCACATTGTACTCCTTTCTCATTGGGTAAAGAAAGGCACGTCATCTAGAAGGTCGCGAGCTCCGGAGACATAGGCATTAATGCCGAACTCCGTAAAAAACTCTCGTATCAAATGTTTCTAAACTCTACTATTTACTTTACCTACTTTACATTTAGTTTAGGACAAAGTTATTCTAATTTTCGTCAAGAATAACTTATAGACACATTAGAATATTATAACTTAGACCAAAAATATAAAAATACCTATTCACCCCCTAGATATCTTTGGGACCAACAGAAACTACATAATCCAAGCCAGAGAGCAACATGCCAGAAAATTATTATTTTTATTAAAAAGAAAAAAGAAAAAATGAGAAAGGGTTTGAAAATAGAAAAAAAAAAAAAAATCCATACAGTATAGCGTCTTTATCGTATTTGATTTTTTTTCAATTAGAATATTCTTCTTGATTTTGTACACTGAACCCATCGTAAAGAATTTGTGCAATTCTTCTGGATGTTAAAAAATCTTCTTGACATTCTTTATGCAATTCTTCTACACTTATAAAGAATCAGCATAACCCAATTTCCAATTAACATTCTTTGTGAAAAACTTTGTCTAGAATTTGAGCAATTTTTATACGCTCAATAAATTTTTCTATTAAAATTCTTTGTCATGATTTTTATTTTATCTGGTTGGACCTTAGGGACTCCATCCAGACGGCATCCCAATTTCTGATTTTTCAATTTTGTATTTTTGACGCTGTCTGGAATGGTACCCAAGCTCCGAATATTCAACTTAAAATATAAATTATCAAATTTGACAAAGTTTTTTGGCTTTTATTAAAAATACCCATTGTATTTATCATTTATCTAGAAGTGATTTTTTAAATCGATATCAATAGCTTAGATTCAAAATATTTTTTATTATTTTCAAATAACACAAATAAATATTTTAATTTTCTACAACCGTTAAAAATTCGGCCTGAAAAATATTAATCCGGATTATTTATCGCAGTCTTTCTAATAAATTCAATTATATAGTATTTTATCTATTTTCAAACAAATATAACAATTACTTCAAATATTTTTAAAATGAAAAATAAATAAATCATAACATTTTCTATTTTAATTTAAAAAACAAAATCAGAGAATTATTCTCCTGATTCGCATTAACCGAGGTGCCTTTGGATCCGGAGAATAATTTTTCAGAAAAAAAGCCTGGATCTGGAGAATTATTTTCCGAATTTGGTAGATTTCGAATTTTTCTGAATTTGGATGTAAAATGTTAAATTTTATATATTTTTTAATATTAATAAAAATTTCGGTATATCTGAACTGATTTAACTTCATGAATGGAAAACCTGGGGACATTTATGGAAAAAGAAGAAGTAAGGGTTCTATCGTAGTATATGGTGACGTCAGTGTCTTTTACGTAAAGATAATGGCATTCTCGGTTTTTCTTAAAAGATTTTGAAAATAGAATATTAAAATTTTACAAATGATTCTCAAGTATTACTCGTTCACTAATCGGTCATTAAGTTCTAAAAATATTGTTTTTGATCTGCTATTTTAGTTCTTAAAATTCTACAAATATAATTTTGATCCTTAATGCTTTTAGTTTGTATTACATTGGACCTCCGCTAATTAAACATAAATTATAGAAAAGTTACATGTCAAAAATTCGATTGAGAAATCTCTTATGAATATTTAAGAGGCTTGACACATATCTTTATCTAAAAAAAATATAGATTAAATAAATATTTCTTTCATCTATCACATCTTTATTTTTAACATTGAAACAAATGCCTGATATACCACGTAATATAAATAATGTGAAAAAAGAATAAAATTACTTTATGGCATTAAATATTAATTGATTTAGTACTAGTTTTAATACATGTGCCATCTTAAATTAATTAAAAATAATATTAGTATATATATCTTATCATAAATATCACTACGATATAGATATGTACCCGGATCACATATAGTTTATTTTCCTGGTGATAATGATATGAGTAATTTGTTACAAATAAAAAAGTGAAAGAATCAAAGTGGTAAAACGAGTGATATTTTATGTATTAAAATAAAATTATGATATTTTCTTAATAGATATGTTGTATATTTACACGCTTAGATAATTAGATTAACATAAAATTTGTTGTTTTTAACAAATAAGATTAAAAATATGACTCATGTGGCTCTGTATTTAAAAAAAATATTGATCGGATTACTTTTAACAAAAAATATTGTTCCGGTAGGCACTGAATTATTTTTCTATATTTTATTAGTTCTTTTCAACAAATATAATTACAGTTCTCATGACAGTTCTTTTATAATTTTATTATTATACATTAAAAGATATTAGCTTACTATTAAGGACAACTAAATAGGTATTTACATATACAACATATATGTTAAAAAATAAGCTAAATATTAAATTCCTCTAGATATACAAACTATATTTGATACTTGAGAGGTGGACTGAATACATTGCCTCTTTTATTTGTTGATATAGACTTCGGAGTAAGTCCGATGTCCATTGGACTTTCTTTGGTTCGATGGGTGATCTGACCATCCAATTGCATCAAGATTAGTGCGTTCCGTATTAAAATCAGTATGAGTTTTATCAATTTCCATGCATACAAATTTTAATGCTAATCGTATGGTGATAGATCTAATTGAACCTAAAAGTAGGTTCAATGCCCATCGGACCTACTCCCAGAGAGTTGATATAATTGTTAGAGCCACAGAGGCATGTAACCATGTAGGCCGGATTTTTTTTTTTTAAATAGAATCATATTTAATATTTTTAATAAAACAAGCATCATTGATTTGAATTTGATAAAATACAGCTTCATCAATCCGCAGGATCGGTGGAGGCACAAATATAGGATCGGTGGAGCCATTTTATGATCCATCTATAAAATCTAACCGCAGAAATCAATAGTAAATAGCTTCACCATGATGCCTGTTCTTTTGAAATATTTAAAATTAGTTTTATTTAAAAAAAACAAATCCTGTAAGCCGTTGCCAACTAATTTAATAAATAAAACAGATGAAAAAAACTTAAATAGTATTAAACCCGTATGCTGGCCCAGTAGAGTGCTTCGGTTTGAACTTTGAATTAATTGGGCCGAAAGCTCTTTTGATATAACTAAGAACTAATCACATAACATTTTGGTCCTGATGGGAGCGTGTATTGTATAAATGTTAAAAAAAAAAAAAAAAAAATAGAAGGAGAAGAACAATATTGTTTCAATCTCCCCAAGTATATAGTATAAATTTAGCTGAGAGAAAAATGAAAAGAAGTTTATATTATTAGATTTGTTAAAATGAATTACATCAATTAAATTTGTTGAAATAAACGCATGCATGAAAGCTTTTATAAGGTTTTTTGGTCTTTCCATAAGACCAAAAAACCATGTATGAAAGCTTTGTCATCTAGATGACCTAAAGGTTTTTTTATGTAGACTTCTGTTTCCTTTTCACCTTATAATTATATGGTTTCCGTCTTCTAATTAACAACAGAGAGAAGGGGGGGGGGGGGCGGGAGGAGAAGGTTAGAATATAGAGAAAAAATGCATGCACATCAAAATGAAAATAACTTTGTGAAAATAGTTTACAACGCAAAAACAAAAATACCTAATAAAAATTTAACAATATGCTCGGTTATTATTATTATTATTATGTATATGTATGTTTATATTAAGATCTTTTAGAAATTACACTGATTTTTTGTCCAATAGAGAACCGTGACTCTAATCTTCACTAAACTTTATTTCGACTTTTCAATATGATATGTTTAAATAAGAGAAATTGTTATACCACAAATATATTATCTTTAGAGTGAACAGAATTAAAGCTCATCAATCCAGTGCTTCATACATCTAAATCATATAATTCTTAAAATTTTAAATTCATAAATATTCAAGTAGTTCTTAACTTTATTATTCTTGTTCTTTTTCTTTTTTGTACAACAACTCATTTGACATGAGCACAAAAATAATCATATGAGATCAGCCAACAATCATTGTTAAAAATGAAAAAAATAATGAAAATAGCAATATTATTAATTAATTATAAATCAGATAAAAAAAAACGAAACGTTCAAAATAATCATCAAAATTTGGTATAAAGAAGCTAAGGTCAAATTAAGTATAAAAAATTAAAAATATAAAAAAAATCTTCGCTCTCAATAATCAAAACGATGGGCTCAAAATAGCACCAACTATATTTCATATTTTAAGTACTTAACTATATACTAGTATCGTGCTCATGCGTTTGCAACCGAGGCGCATTATAAGAGAACAAAAGTTGCTGCTAATCTAACTACTTGCCCATTCAAATTACAGAAAAATTAAAAAGTGAGGGATCTACTTGCAACTTTCCTTCTAATTCTCTGACAACCCATCTTCTTCTTTTGCTTCCTCAAGTCAATTCACAAATGATTCCACTGCCTACACATTTATCAAATCATTAGAAGTTATCACTGGTTGTCCCAGTTTATTATTTCAAAACAAAAATTTCACTATGCTGAAGTATTTAATTGCACCATCAAGAATAATCAAATTGTTACAATTTATTAAAACGCATCAGGTACACTATGTAACCCAACAATTATATTGAAATGCAAAAATGTCCCAAAAATAGCAATTTATATGCAATTTAATAAATAACTAATTGTTTCACCCGTGGTAACAAATAGGTACATATCCCAAACCTTACCTACAAAATTTACAATAAAAAATAATATGTTAAAAAATGATTACATGCCCTTGGAATTGAAACCTTTGTGGAACTACAGGAGGATGGTGTGTGTCTTCAGCAAGAACATCAATATCATAAAGAGACCTGACAATTTCAAGGAAAAGCTTCATCAATTTGGCATCCTCGTAACACTGCACTTGAACCTTGTATATCAATTCCAGCTCTAGCTTCCCACTCGTGCAGAATACACTCAACAATTTTGCCCATGCTTTCACCTGATAATAGAGATGAACAGAAATTGAAGTCACATATATATAAGTTGTATGCTAGATTGTCCATGATGAAAGCTATGACACGAGCCTAATGTCACAAATCCCTGGACTGTAGAAAGAAAGACCGACCTTGAACCGACCAATATAAATTATGAAAATAACTAGAGATGGTCTTCATCACGTCCGACCCAAAAAGCATATAGGTCCAACCCAACCCAACCCAACCCAACCCAACTATGCTTTACTTTAGTTCTTCTATATTATTGAGATATTTTACTACAAATTAGATCATTATATGCACATTAAAAAACTAAAGCATTGCCAAATGCACAAATCCACAATTTAATTCTCAACCCACAGGTCAACCTGACCCACTGCTTTGGACACTGGTTAAAATTTCTCAAATCCATTTAGCCATATAGGGTCCTACCAAATCAAAGCCTTTTTAGCTTTTCACTTATTTTACAAAAATACAACTCAATAAAATGAATGGATAATAGCTAATAGCTAATAAGTATAAAAGACGCCGAAAAATCCAAACAAGACAAAGAACAAGATAATGTATCACAAAAAAATTTGCTCAAACTTTGCATGTTTTCAAATAAAGACCCAGATTTTTCAAGAAAAGGAATTTTATCAGTGATACCAGTATTCAGGCATGTCTAGAACCATGCTGACACATGCACAAAGCTCCCAGCATGCATAGAGTACTTAAGATCAGTGATAGAACCCCTTTGATGCCTCTACTGTCATGAAAATGTCCTGACATGCCCTTTTGTCAAGAACTGACAAATCAAACGACATAGATTCTGATTTTGTCAAAATAAAAATAACAGTCTGTAAAGGGTTCCATGACATACAGTTTAGCCCCAAGGTTTGATTAATTTGGATTTTTCTGCTATTTTTAATGTATTTTGGAAGTTTCGCTTTGCAAAATTCTTATTTTTTTCTTTTTTTGCTTCTTTATTGATGCTGGTACACAAGGAACATAGTATTGAACCCCTTGCCAGTACCTCATAGGAAAATCCTGAGCTCACGAAATAAATCACACATGTATTATAGATCATGAGAAGTATTTCCACAAAAACAAACCAAAATTCCAATAACATAGCTTTAGTAATATTATACGCAAGCTATGTTATTGGATATTATCATTCTTTTTTCTTTAATGTTTGATTCTATTATTTATTACCGTTCTATATAATCATTAATTCTACAATCAATGTAATAAACAGATGATTCGTAATTTGTCTTTGTTGAACACAAATGTGGCATTTCCTAGAAGACCAAAAAAACATATAAAAGTTTTGTGCCCTGGATTTATTATTTTTTTATGTATACTTTTGTTTCCTTTTCACTCTATAATTATATGGTTGCCGTCTTCTAATTATTAAAAGAAAAAACAGAGAGAGAAGGATAGAATATACTGATATGCAGGTGCGTTAAGTCATATTTATGCACGGAACAAACATTATTATATTAATGAAATGTATCTTCTAGAAGGATCTTTTGAGGCCTGGTAAGTGCCTGTCGAGTGTCGACTGGCGTGGTGATCACTGATCGGGATTTTGCTGACAACCTTCAATATGGACATGGTAATGTCATTTTGGCATCTCTGCATTAAAGTTTTGTTCTTGAGTCTGTTGAGATTTAAGAGTATTTGGGTTGTGGGTCATTAGTTTCAGACCCGTTAGGATAATTCATCGTAGGCTAGATTAAGGAAAGTGAGGGGGTTATTAATTTTAGAAAAAGTAACTCAACCCCTTTTTCCTATTTTTGGTAATATTACCGTTGAAATTATTTTTAGGCCACCACCAGGGACAAATAGGGCACCGTTAAAACCACCAATATATAAACACCTCACTGTAACTAATAAAGATAAGAATGTAATAATACAAGTTCTCTTATTGCATCATATCCTTCTCTCAAAATCAGAAATTCAACAGTCATTTTAAGGATTTTGACTGTCCGAGTACTTTCTTTTTCCTTACTCTCCCAACAGATATGTTGTATTTTTACACACTTAGGTAATTGAATTCAAACAAAGTTTATATCTTTTATCATGTTATTACAAAATATATCATCGCGTGACCGTATAATTTTTAAAATGATATTGAATAAGTTACTTTTAACAAAAAAAAATTCATATAAACATATATGTCAAAAAATTCATATAATCATAACTTACGGTCACTTTATTATCATCATTATATGTCAAAAAGACAACTACATAAGTGTTTTCAGTACAACATATATGCTAAAAATTACTAAATATTGTATACATCTAAAATTGAACAATAAAATGAGCACTTGAAAGATGAACTCGTCATATTTCCCTTTTTTTATTTGTTTGATATAATGTTTAGCAGGCATGTTGCTTACTAGTTTAAAAAGTAAATAAAATAAATGAGAAAAAAGTGTTGGGCCTGGAGTTGAGAATCCAACAGAGTTCCTTCAATTGGAACAAACAAACGCCTTGTTCAACGCCTTGAACAAACAAACATCCAAAAGTCCAAATCGGCCTATTTAAACGGAGCCCAAATTCTCCTTATTCAACGCCTTGAACAAACAAACATTTAAGAGTCCAAATAACTCCAAACTTCAAAACCTCCGAAAAGTCAAACTCAAAGACTCGTAAAAGTCAATTCAAACGTTCAAATACCACACCAGTTAGAGAAAAGATTCACTATAAAACAAGGATAAAAGAGATAATTTTTTTTTTTTTGAGAAATGTGAATCGGCAACTATCTCATCTCTCATAGGCTCATTATACAAATGAAAGTATAAACGGATCCCTTTTCGAATGCCAACTGGAAATGCGCCCGCATTAGTAGACAACCAATAAAATCAGAGCATCTGCATGAGAAAAATAAAAAAGAAATTAAAATTTCTTGTTAAGCATCAATTTGAAATTAACACCAAATTATTATAGTTTCATTTCACCGAAAACATGCATGTAACAATTATTTGTCTTCCAGCTTCTAAGATTGTGTGGTCCGTAGTCTGTGATATGAAATCACAGGGGTTTGGGTATTTTAAATTTGCGTATTATGAATGTAGCTCTATTAGCTAAATAGTGGTATAGATATAATGATTTTGTAGTTGTAGGGATGTGGAAGGATATTCTTTTAGCTAAATATGGGTCGCATGGGTGTAGTTATCGGATGTCAGTCTTTTGAGGAATGTTTTTAAACTAAAAAGAATTGTTGACTTAGGTTTTAAGAAAACATTAGGTAATGGAAAAGATGTTATGTTTTGGACAGATAGGTGGATGGGAGAATGTCCTTAGTTGTATTCAGTAGCAACTAACATTGGTATATCTATAGCCTTAGTTCTAGATTCTGGTAATATTAACTTGACTTTTAGGAGGCAACTAATAGGGGCGCTTAGGGAAGAATGATGTAGTTTAGTTTCTCAACTTAGGGTAGTGCAGATAGTGATAAGAATGCTTGAGTTGGAGATGGAATAATAATTGTAAATTTACGGTACACTTTTTCTATATTTGGCTTGAGTATGGAGGGATTCAAAATGTTACTTTTATACTATTTGGAGAGCAAAGATTTCATTTAAGATTAAAATTTTCTTGTGGCTTGTTAAGCAAAAAAAGATTCTGACTAGAATAAATTTGAGCGAACGAGGTTGGTCAGGAGATGTAGCTTGTCTATTTTGTGGGGCTCCGGAAACAATAGATCACTTATTTTTGCAATGTACTTTTTTTAGAACAATTTGGAATTGGATAACTGATTATAACAACTTTATGTTTGATATTATGACTATAGAAGAATTGTGGCTTATTGATACTTTAATTTCTTTTAAAGATAGGTATTTGATCGAACTTGTGAGAGGGGCAATACTTTGGGTTATGTGGTTAACAAGGAATAAGCTTTGTTTTGAGGAGATTCATATTTCTCTTAGATCTATAGGATCTCAAATTATTTCTTTAGCACAATTTTGGATGAAATCTAAAGGAATGGTACTCTTCTTACATTATCCTTAGTTCTACCTACTGATGTGTTGCAATTGCATGTTGTCTTTGATAATTTTCTATTGCAGGAGGAGAGAGTAGCTGGAATAAGTGGTTTAGAGCGTCAACTTGATGACGATAGTTTTCAGGAGGAAAACATAGTAAAAATAAGTGGGTTAAAGCCATGGAGTTCAGCAGCTGCTAATAGACTAGTTGTTCATGATGTTTAGTTGGTTGTTTTTTTTTAAGGTTGTTGGCTGTTATATAGTTTTTGGTAGATATTTATAGAAAAATAATATGGTTATTCATATACTATTGGGTTCGATTGGTATCAGCTTGATATCAAATTTTTTAACTTTGTAGATTTCGTTCGAGTAATAAAATCAGTAGTGTTAAGTCACTTTTATCAAAAAAAAATAAAAATAAAAGTTCACCGTGACTATCTTTGACTTGGATATGACAAAAATCGAAAAGTTCATACAGAAATTTCATTTTTGTCTTTTTGATCCCTCTTTCTCCTCTTCTAATTTTTTTTGGTACTGAAACAAGTAAACTTCTTGGTTAAATCCGACTACGACATCACTCTCATTTTCTTTCTTTTAATCGTTGAATTATGAAATACAGTTGAAAAATTCCAAACCAAATTATGAAAACATGATGATGATGGTGCATTTAAAAAGTGCACAAAAGCTATAAAACAGACAGTTGAGACTTGAGACATGTATGGGCGCAAAACCTATTGCCGCAAGTAACCCACCAAATTGCCGAATGACGAATTCAATTTTATGCGGATCCGGATGTGTAACAGGGTTACCGGGTCTAATTAAATAACCCGTCATTGTCCCAAGAGCCGAGGACGCCCGAGGTAGTGCCCGCAGCCCGCTTCGATCAGCCGCCTTTTTTAATCCCACTCCCCAAGACCCGACTTCTATCCCCCTTCTCTCAATTCTCTCCTTTGACAAACGAGGCGAGGAGAGAAGAGAGAGAGAAAATGAAGGCAGTCATCAAGGGGAAGTACGAGGTGTCGGAGAAGGCCTCTCTCGGCACTAGCTTATTCACTCTCTCGGCCGCCGCCGGTGATCTGAGATTTAAGGCCACCGCCACCAACGCTACCTTCTCACCCGGACCTTCGCTCGAAGGCATCTCTCTCGCCGTTGAGAAGCCCGGCGCCTTCATCGTCGACGTCAATGTCCCCAAGAAAGTAAGCATCAGAGAGGGGTTTCCTCTAATTGGTTCTGTAATTTTGGGTTTATATTCTGGGAATTCCTTGGAGTGATAGTATTTTGTGATTTCAATTAGATTTTTGATATGTAGCTGTTTATACGAGAATAAAGAAATTATCATGTTTATTTAGTGTGATTAGACTGTAAGGAGCTTCCCCGGTCTAATCTTGACTGTTGAAATGGTATAACTTGGAAGTGCAGGTCAAATTTGACATTGAAAAAGTGCATAATTTTCATAATTTGTTTTTATTCAGGGTAAATTTGTAGGTTTTAGCAAAGTTTTGTTTCTCTAATCCTGTAATTAACCATGTGACTTTGACTCAACATGTTATTTTGGTTTGCCATGTAGAGGAATGAGCTAAGCAGTATAGCGTGACTAGATTGTGTAATGTAAAGATGGTATAATTATCCGAGCTTATAAGTACCTCCAGTGTTATTTGGAAAAAGAAGTTCAACCTTTTACTGCTAAAAAAGGGAAAGAAGAAAATTATGCAAGTTCATATTATGTACTCGTGGAACATTTATGCTTGCTTTTGGGAATGATGTAAAGGAAACAAAACATTTTGTTGCGCTGCATGTTTGGCTTATTAGGATAAATAAACAGTGTTCACATTATCGGGATTAGCTCAAAAAGTGATGCATTTAATTATGTCCTTAAAATAATCTGTCGTCTAGTGCAATAAATAATCAATTTGATGTTTTTATTTACTTGAACATCTTAGGATGTGCGGTTTCAATTCATGAACATGGCATTGGTGATGAACAAGCCAATGAATGTTATGTACATGCACTCATGGGGGGACAACCGCACCACAATTGACTGCACCACGGTGTTTGACCCTGCCAACAAGGTCTCAGTGAGCCACCCGGTTGGCTCACGTGCGTGTCGTGTCAAGTACGCATATGCGCATGGTGAGTTGCGCAACACTGTGTTTGAGCCCTGCTATGACACTGGCAAGAACACTTGGGACTTTGCCTTGACAAGAAAACTTGAAGGCGGCAATGCGGTCAAGGGGACTTACAACTGCTCCAGCAAGTTGTTGGGACTCGAGTGGAGCCGCGATTCCAAGACTGATGGAACATTCAAGGTGATTTTCTGTTGCTTTATATTTTTACTCTTTGATCTCCTTATTTATACTCAATTTTTAATTGTATTTGTTTGTTGCATCTAACATTTATCGTACTGGGAGATGACACGGAATTTTCTTGGCTTGTATTCTCAAATGACACCCTGGCATTCTATTAAGCCAACCCCATTCTCTTTGGAATTCAGATCTCTCAAAGTAACCCAAAATTTGAGTTTGGATCTGGACAGTTCGATCATAATCTGAACTAATATTAAAGGGCCCTGTGCATTTCTACCTTGAGCCAGATTGGCTCGAATTCTGATCGGACAGTCCTGATCCGTACTCAAATTTTGAGTTACTTTAGGGGATCTGGACCCTTCTCTTTGTGGCTAGTTTCTATAATTTAGAGTGGAACTTACTCTTGGAGTGTCTTGAGCAATATTAAATTTGAGCTTTAGATGGAAAATAATATATAAATGCTTGATGAACAAAGTTTTCAGTATTCAACATTTTCTCCATCATGCTGACCTAATGTATTTTGCAACGGTTTAGGACAGTTTTATCGCACAAAACGTACACTGAAAACTTATAGTTGGTGCCTTTACAAGTGAACTATTTTTGTGGGTAATTCCTATAATTTCAAGCAAAGTATATGATCCAAGTGTCTTCAGCAATATTCAATTTGAGCTTAAACAAGGGGGAAATAAATGCTTAATAGACAAAATTGTCAGTATTAAACATTATGCACTTTTCCATTACTCTTAACTAATATTTTCTGTTGTTTACAACATTTCATCACATAAAATGCATATTGAAACTGTCATTGATACCTTACATATGCAAAACATATCTCCATGGGTAGTTCCTACTTACTACAAATTTGGAGTTGAATGGGTGATCTTAGTGTATTGAGCAAATAGTCAGTTGAGCTTAAAAGGAAACAAATGCTTAATGGACAAAATAGGCAGTATTCGACATTATGCACCTTTTTTGTCTGAATTAATATTTTCTGTTGTTTGTGTTGAAAAATTATACTCCTGACCATCATTTGTGCTTACTATGTATGAGTAACTTGTCTTTTTGGTGCAAGCTAAAAATCCAAGACCGAGCTATTGCTCTAAGTTTGTGGTGCTCATATCATGGGATTAATTACTCCATGAATTATACAGTTGATCTGAGGTTTTGGTCAAGAAGCTTTCTTTAGCTTATGTTGTTGTTTCCTCTTTTAGGTGTCGGCTTCTGTTAATATGGCGGAAGAAAAGAAATCTCCGAAGCTAATGGCCGAGCGTGTTTGGAATTATGACTTATTCTGATATGTTGCAGGAGAATTGTAACTTGTAATGTCGTTGGTCTATTTTGAACAAGGAATTATTGTTTCTCTCTCTTGTTGTTATCTGATCAATATGAGAGGTTGAAGAAATACTTTTTGATGCTAGCTTTTGTACCTAATAAGTCATTTACTAGCCAAGAGGCAGTGAAGGTCAGTTTATCTTGTGTTTGTTTTCTCGGTTTTTTTAGGGGTGTTATTAGTTCAGGTGTATGTGGTCAATTGACCAGCTCAAATTTTGGTTTAAAGATGTTAGGTCTGCCAATCAAGGTAAGCATCATATTGGAAATATAGCGGGGCCTTATATTGTATTGTTGCCTTTGTTTTAGATAAATTTGCAAATCTTAAAAAACATAACAATATTGATATCCAGTTTTGGATAAAGTTTGGTGTTGTTGATATCGTTGCACTGGTCCCTTAGCTGCGAAGTTCTATTGATGTTCAATCTATTTCGATGTATATTAGTATATGCTATATAGCATCCCGAATAAACTAATTATTAAATAGAGTTTCTTAAATTAAGAAATTCTATGTAATTTTATATTCTTACATGGTCTTTTACTATGTAATTTTTTAATTAAGATATTTTATTTATTTATTCTATCTTATGGAATAAAAGATAGGGGGAATTTTATGTATCCCCTCAAAAACTTCAATATTACGTATTTCCCTCTCAAAAAATTATAATAGTGTATTTACCTTTCAAAATACTAAAACTCACATATTTATCTAAAATCAATAAAATAATAAAATTTAGCATTAGTATTTAATAAACAATATTAATTAATAAAATATGACCATTATGTCCTGGGTGGACGGGCACAGAGAAAGAGAAAGGAAGTTGTAACGAAACGAAACGATTTTACTTAGCACACTTTAATTAAATAAAAGTTATTTTTATCATAAATAATCGACGATAATATTGGTGAATTTATTTGTTGTGGCTTCGCAGGCAGTAAGAAATTTGGGCCTATACTTGACTATAAAAGGAAATAAACCTTACTATCAAATCAACTGTCGGTATCGCCAAGATATCTTGAAATTAATCCAAATTCATTTCGTAACCTACTTTTTTTACAAGAATCAAGAACAATTCACGTCCCTAGAATAGCATACACAATGAAACCGTGATTTTTATTCATAGGAAAACCTAAAAACAAAATATTAAAAATGAGAAAGGATGCGTACAAATTTGAAAAATAAGAAGGCGTATGTGGCCCATGGCGTCCCTGCGGGACGCCATGTCAAAATTCAGTTCAACAAAAAAAAAAAAAAAAAAAACTGGGACGCCATGCCAAGTTCAGTTCAGTTCGATGGAGAAGAAAAAAAAAAAAAAAAAAAACCAATAACTGGGACGCCATGCTATATCAATACCCAAAAAAAATGAACTAATGTGCCTTTGAACTTAACTTGGAAATACATCAAACTGAACTTGAAAATTGCTTTATCAAATGGGACGCCATGCTATATCAAAATCGAAGTTTTTTTTTTTTTTTTTCATCGAACTGAACTTGGCATGGCGTCCCAGCACAATTTTTTTTTTTTTTTTTTTTCCACGTCGAACTGGGGTTTGGCATGGCGTCCCTGAGGGACGCCATGAGCCATCCATGCCTTCCTGTTTTTAAAATTTTCACAAACCCATTCTCATTTTTAATTTTTTTTTTTTGGATTTTCTTATGAATAAAAATCACGGCACAATGAAGAGTTCGCACGCACTATAAAATCACTTCCTAACGACGGGCAATGATATTAACACAACAACTTTTAATATTTCAATTTCTAGAACGACTTTGTTTCTACTTAAATATCTCTCTAGCCACATCAATTATTATTCATTTTTATTTCCATAACTAGAACATCTCCCTCAATCACTTATAAAAAAAAAGTAGAAATAATAAGAAGAAAGCACGAAAAGCACAACGTTTTACATATGGCAGACGGTGTTGATTTCCTTTTTAGGAAAAATTTCTAGTGTACGACCCATTCAAATTTTCAAAATAGTTAATTTTTTCTTGAATATCTCATAATATTCAATATCTTCATATAAACTTAACTTTCTTTCTTTTATCCCCTTTCATTTATTTTATCTCTTATTTAACTATTTTAAAAATTATAATGACCAATTTATCCTTTTATTAAAATGGAGATGTCCATTAAATATTTAATCTTTTCATCAATTAAACTAATTTACTACATCCCATCTCTCTCATCTCAATCCTACTTTACTCCTCTCTTCTTCTCTGTCGGAGAAGCACCTCACCTGGTAGCACCACAGTTCTCTCGATCCCTTCTAATATTTAATCTGTTTCCTGTTCCCTTCGTTCTCTATTCATTTGCTCCCAAGAAGCACACCTTGTCAGAGCTTCCTAAATTCTATTCTCTGTCATTTCTCTTGGGACTTTCTTAATAAATAATTTGTTAATTAACAATTCCAAATTCATTTAAATGAGCTTTATCTATATCAATCTCACCTTCATTACAAAAATCCATGATCACAATATTAATTGAAGTACGGCTGATTGATTAAAGATTCTAATTGAACCAATAGCAATTGTTCCTGACACTAATTGAATGAATAAATTTATGATTGTCTAATTGAACCAACTTTAACAATGTGCATCTTCTCATAATTAAATGAAATAACTCTGCCAAGTTCTTCTGGAGTTAGAGAGAAGGCTTTCTGAATCACCAAGAGAAATTAAAAAATGGATCCGATGATTTTATATTTTGAATTCACTATAGCAGAACTCTTTTACTGTGACCGGTATCAGCGATCGGTGCTGACGCCAGTCGCAGATAGTTGTTTTTTTTAAAAACAAAAAAAACTCAAAAATCAACGGCGACCATAACTTTCAGCGACTGCATTTGCAACCGGCGAAAGCGTCGGTCGCTGAAAGTTTTTTTTTTTTTTTTAGCGTGGAAATAGATTTCGCCCCAAAACCCATCTCGCGCGCGCCAGTAGCCCCAAAATTTTCGCCCTTTCGATCCATCTCGCGCCAGTCGCCCTCAAACCCTAACGCGTCACTGCCAGACGCTTGCACCACTAGCCAGACGCGCCACCGCCAGTCAGACGGAGCCGTCGCACCATCGCCAGTCAGCCTCACCTTTTTCCTCCTTCTCCGCCAGTCAGCCATAACCCCACACCCTCCGGCGCCTCTCCTTCCTCTGTTGGCGAAATAGAAGGCAGTGAAGGTGCCAGACCGTCGTCTCCGCCACCTTCCTCTTTGAAGGTATCCGATCCATCTCGTTTTTTATTTCTCAATTTTCTTTTCTGATTTCTATCTAGGTTTAGTGATTTCTCAGCTGTGCTCAGTTCTCCTCTGATTTCTGCTTCAGCTGTGCACTGTTCCAGTTTAGTTAATTGATTTGATTATCTTTAATTTTCTGTTTTGAAGAATCATGCCGGGTTTAATTAAATTGGAGGTTTGGCATTATTTGTTAGTTTTATTGATTGCATGGTATCCATGCATGAACGAGATTTGGGGCTGCACCTAATTATTGAATAAATTTCTTACGTATTGGGTCAACATTATTCAATAATTTAAAAAAAAAATTGGGTTCTGTTGGATTAATATTATTTTAAAGTTACACTCTAATCATGTGAAAAATGCAAAGTCAGAGGAGTCCTATTGGGTCAATAATTTGAATAATAAAAGGTGATATCCTTGTTATATTCATGAAAATGCTAAGATATATCTAAACATTTGTCTAATAACAAATAAAAAAGAATGTTAATATATTTTATGCTGGCTTATCGAATTACTACGTACGAAATTTAGACTTGTGTACTTGAAGCTAGTTTATGTTGTCTATATATATTTTGTGCTATTTTATGTGATGTAGTAGCTGTTATTATGCAAGTGTTAGTGGTATTTTTTATAAAAAAATTTAGATGCGAATATTTTACCTTGTCATTACATTAATTTTATTTTGACTTATTGAGAATTACATTGCATGTCGTTGTTGTTCTGACGATATTTTTGGACCAATTTAAGTGGTATAATTATGCTTCGCTCAGTCGCATTCTTCATAATTATATTCTTCTATGCTGCCAGTTCTGCTTCTGTGAAGCTCTGCAACTCACAGAAGCAGATATCGACAAGATATCTACTCGGGTACTTGATTAGTTGGAGGTTCGGTTCAAAGCTTCTTCGATACGAAATTCGATATTTCAGTATGTTTTAATTGTGAACCCTAAACACTAAATAATAATTATCTAAAATATTTTCTTACAACTTCACAAGGAGGTTCGGGCTCACAGCTGGCCTCGATGCCCGCTCCTTAGAATGACGAGAAAGATGACGGCGATGATGACGAGGGACAGTGGTCGGATGTTGGCGGTGATGATATTGCTTAGGCCTTTTTTATATATTTATATCTTGTCAGATGGTATTGTTTATGTTACTGTTTAGATGGTACTCGATGCTTATGTTTATGGTGCTTATTAGATGGTACTGTTTGGTGTTTAGATTTACTGTTTATGTTTGATGAGATGATATGCTGTTTCTCGATTTTTTTGTTTATATTTGTTTGTATGCTTGTATGTTGATTGTGTATCGATATTTATTTTTTGTTGTATGTTGTATGTTGTATGTTGTATGTTGTATGTTGTATGTTGGTACGTGTGGTATCAATTATTAAATAGTGCAAATGTAAATAATAAAAAAAATTCAAAAACCTGATAAATCGGTATCAGCGACCGAAAATTTTGATCTCTGATGAAACAGTATCAGCGACCGGGATGGAGTTTCAGTGACCACCCATATTGGTATCTGATAATTCGAATATCAGCGACCAAATTAGACTATCAGCGACCATCTTTTTGGTCACAGATAACGTTTCATGACATCAGCAAAAAATAACAGCCACAAAAAAAAAATTGGTCGCAGAAAATTTATCAGCGACCGGATAACGTCATTCAGCGACCGGTGACGTCATTAGAAGAGTATCTGCGACGGCGCTTTCAGCGACCGTGTTATCAACGATCATATTTGACTTTTTGCGACCGAAATTACTATGAGCGACCGGCGTGTTTATTATCTACGACTGATTTTCCGGTCGCAGAAGGCTAGTTCTGTTGTAGTGATTGTAACTTATTTTTAGCGTTTGACATCCCATACCTTGCATTGTGTTTTGCAATTAACACTTAGAGGTACGTAAAAATTATTTTGATTGTTTGTACAAACTAGAAGAATACAAATTAGGCTTTTGTAAGGTCTTTTGTCCGGTTCTATTATTTTTTGTAAATATATCTCAAGAAACTGAGAAAGCTTTGATAAGGTACGTTTGCCTCTTGGGAGCAAGAGAATAGAGAAGAATGAGAACAGGAAACATATATGGTCTTTGTGATCTTTCTCACTGAGGCATGAGAATATTAGAAGGGGATCGAGAGAACAATGGTGTTACCAGGTGAGGTGTCTCTCCAACAGAAGAAAAGAGTAGTAGTGGGAACGAGATGAGAGAGATGGGATGCAGTAAATTGGTTTTTGATTGATGAAAAGATTAGATATTTAATGGACACTCCATTATAATAAAAGGATAAATTTGTTATTACAATTTTTAAAATAATTAAATAGAAGATAAAATAAATAAAAGGGAATAAAAGAAAAAAAGTAAAGTTTATATGGAGATGTTGGATATTATGAGATATTCATAGAAAAATTGACTATTTTGAAAATTTGAATCGGTACACTGAAAATTTTCCTTTTTTTTTTATTAAGGGTCTGTTCAGTGCGTTACTGTGCTCGTGGGAAAAAAAAAATTCACTCAGACTGAATTTTTTTTTTTCCACAAGCACAGTAAAAATCAGTTCAATTTTTTTATATTCTCGTGCCCATTCCTCAGTCCATTGAATGGCTGAACAAGCCCTAAAGGAATTAGGTACTCTCCAATATTTTTTAATATTATTTTTAAGAATTAAACTTGCATTCAGGACTCGTGCAACTGCACTAAGTCACTAAAAAGTAAAACCACATTTATTTGGTATACGATATTGATTGATGTACAAAAAATGTACACTAATTAAATGGTATCTAAGAAGCTTAGTCTCAGCAAGTATTGTATTTTATTAATTAATTTTGCGTACCTCAATACAGGCATACAAGTATACAACCTAGAAGTTGATTTGCAAATTGTTTTCTATGAATTATTCTTGTAAAATATAAAATCCATCAAAATCTCAATTTCCTAAGGGAATCATTGAAGATATTTACTTATTTTATAAACCAACTATTTAAGGAAATAGAGATTGACATTAATGTAAAAGAGAGGCAGTTTTTCAACGGAATAATTTGTAAAGGTTAAAATATCTACAAATTATAAATTTTGAATGATGTTGTGTTAATATAGAAGATAATTGTGTTAAATCATGTTTCTAAATTTGAATGCTATACCAATTCCCCGCCTAATGAGAAGCGTATTCAATCTTATTCCAAAATATATATGGATTATGGAAGGCCGTCACACAAGGAAATATTTATTCCTGAATCAAATCAAAGATAATAAGCATTACAAGATCCATCCAACACGTTTCTCAAATTTCACTGTTAGGAGTCTGAAAGATTTATTTTTGAAAATAGCTTTAATTGGTTAAAAGTTTTGATGTTAGTAGCATATTTTTAAAACAGCGTTTTTGTATTATTTTTTCTTTGCTTTTTGGTTTTGAAGTTAAGAAATTATGTATTGTTAGTCGTTGTTATTGAATAATTATGTACTAACATTTGTAGTTTTTAGTTATTTAAAACATTCTGGAAACATTGTATATGCGGTAAAAACAAAATGAGTGTTGTATTAAAAAAAAAAATACGATAATACAACTGTGGCATTCAATACGACACAATGGACTAAAAAACTAAAAAAAAATATACACTAATTGTCTAAGATTAAAGAGCTAGCTTTTTTTAGTGATCGAACTCGAAACACAAGGCCCGCTAAGACCAGCCGCCTTTCTTAATCCCCACTGCCAGGTGCATGGCGCCAAATAAGAAATTTAAAATTATTAAAACTAAATGTCATTAAAAAAAGAGGAGGGTTCAAATGCACCCAATTTGTGCACCCAAATGCACCCTATCTTTTATCTCCGTTTTCAAAGTCAAAACAGTTAATCCGAACCGTTAGATGCGATCTATATATTAAGATGTGCTTGGAGACCAAATTTTACATTTTTTGGAATTTTTTTACTTTTGTTTTAGATTTATTGAAAATCGCTGTTTTTTATGGTTCAGATTTGCTAAAAACAGCGATTTTCAATAAATCTAAAAAAATAGTAAACAAATTCCAAAAAATGAAAATTTTGGTCTCCAAGTACATCTTAATATATAGATCGCATCTAACGGTTCGGATTGACTATTCGGACTTTGAAAACAGAGAAAAATGATTTGAAAAATAAAGTGCATTTGGATGCATTTGAACTCTCCTCTTAAAAATATATATATATATATATATAATAAAAGTGGAGGGTCAAATATCTTTATTTATTTTTCATGGCTCCATCGTGTCGCAACTTTTAATTTTTTAATAACAAAATTTTAAAAAATATGTCAAAATAAAAAATTTAAATACAAACTATATATTTTCTCTACATTCACATAAAATATATAATTTTTCAGTTTTATTTTTTAAGAAGTAATGAGTTGAAAATCAACGTCTAAAATTTATCAATATCAATGTATTTTTACAATCTCTTGATATTGATAAAAATAAAGTTATTATATTTTAATTAAACTTAATTAATTTTATACATGCATAGAAAAAAATAATATAAATCAAATTTAACAGTTTTGTTTGGATATTTGAATTTTAAATTTTAAGTTATTAACGTGTAGAACAGAGGTAAAACAAAAACAGAAAAATACAAACATTTTACATAAAATATCTAAATTATTTTCCTAAATAATACAAAATAAAATTAAACACCACTCAATGAAACTTTCCTAAACCTTCTACTCAAATATTATGAAAATACGTTCTTAAACACCACTCAATGAAACTTTCCTAAACCTTTGAATATTATCAAAATACTTTCCTAAACCGACAATTAAGCCACGGATTATTTTTTTTAATATCCAACATTAAATTAAAGATATTAAATATACCCAACTTGATTGGGTATTATTAAAAATGGTCATACCGGTCATTTTTGGGCTGGTTGGATTAAAAATTAGGACCGGCCATTTTTAATCCAACCGGCCCAATAAATAGTCGGTCAAGTTATTTATTTTTTGAAATATTTGATATATTACCTCTTATGATGTATAATTAGCATTTGTATAATTAGCATAATTATACTTAAATACGCTAAATTATGTTAAATTACACTAATTATACTAAAATACGCTAAATTATGCTAATTACGATAAATTTAGCATAATTATACTAAATTTATCTTAAATGCTAAATTATGCTAGAATACACTAAATTATACTAATTTATACTCTTGTTCTCTTTTATAAAATACTGGCAATTTTCTTTTATTTTTAAGTCATTTTGTGTCATCTTTCATAAAATAGTAAAAAAAAATTACAAAAATAGTAAAAATTGGTATTTTACAAGTTCATTATATAACCAATTTACTGAACTATTTAGATCGAAAATTAGAAATGAAAAACTTAATCGGAAACTTCAACTCAAGTTTTGAGGCCCTTCTCTTTGTTTTTTGTCAATTCTGAATTTTGAAAAATAGCTAGAATGTCACCGACGCATGCATCTTTTTCGCATGCTTTTCGAAAAGTGATCATTTACTAAAATCAGACACTCAACTGCCGTTTTATGGTTGTTTGAAGTTTCATCGTCGTTTTTCGCCCTTTCAGTAAAGATATCATTTCTCTTGCCTTATCCCTTTTCTAACCTCGCCTGTTTACGAGAGATTTCTTAGCTAAATATATGTACAACATCTATGTGTTTTACAATTGAGATAAATGACTGAAAAATTGATACATATGCATTATAATAGAATGACACAGATCAAAATTGTTAGAGCATTCATAAACATCCGTTTGAAAGAAAAATATTTCTCATTTATCTTTGAAATAACTCAAATAATATTTATTTATTTACTTATTCTTAATTTATTTTGGATTCGGATTATATCAAATTTACTGTAAGGCCAATATAGACTAAAATAAAATAATAAAAGTATTTAGAAGAGTAGCGTAATTTATTATACATATGCTAATTACATAACAAAAGAAAAGAAGTAATCTAACAAATATTTAAGAAAAAAAAATTACCGATTATTATTTGATTGGTTCAAATTTTTAATCGAACCGGCTAAAAAATTAACCGATTTAAATATTTTTAAAAATACTCGGCTGATGTGGCACGTGGGTATATTTCATATTTTCTATTTAATGTTGGATATTAATAAAAAAAAATCGGTTTAAACAACGAGGGGCCGACTTGTATCCTCCCTTCTCTGAAATCTCTCCTTTATAAACGAGGCCGGGAGAGGAGAGAGAGAGAGACTGCCAAGACATTTCGAAAAACAAGAGAGAATGAAGGCGACTTCCACGAGAAACTATGTGTTGGAGGCCTCTTCCTGGTCTTCCATCGCCGCCTTAGTCACTCTCTCAACCAACGCCGGGGACCTGAGATTCGAGGCCTCCGCCATTGAAGCCACCGGACCTTCGGTCGAAGCCATCTCTCTCTCTGTTGAGAAGCCCGGCGCCTTCATCGTCGACGTCAATGTCCCCAAGAAAGTAAGTATCATAAGGGTTAATTTCCTTTTTTTTGGTTTTGTATTTTGGGTTATTTGTGTTTTGTATTTTTGGGTTACTTTAATGCTTGCTTTTTTTGGAAATGATACAGAGGAACCAAAAAAAATTGTCTCAAAATGTGCATTTAAAAGTCTTTAAAGTAATCTGACCTCTAGTGCAGAATAATCAATTTGATGTTCTTATTTTCTTGAACTTTTTAGGATGCGAAATTTCAATTTATGAAATCGGGGTTGGTGATGAACAAGCCGGTGAACATTATGTGCATGCACTCATGGCGGGATAACCACACCTCAGTGGATGGCACCGTGGTGTTTGATCCTGCTCATAAGGTATCAGTGAGCCATGTGGTTGCCTCGCGTGATTGTCGTGTCAAATACACATATGCGCATGGTGAGTCACAGAACAACACGCTTGAGTCTTGCTATGATACTGGCAAGAACACCTGGGACTTTGCTCTTGCAAGAAAATTTGAGTGCAGCGATGTGCTCAAGGGAACTTACAACTCCTCCAGCAAGTTATTGGGACTCGAATGGACTCATGATTCCAATAACCCCGACACTAAGTTTTTGGAGAGATTTGCTAATACATTCAAGGTGATCTTTTTGTTGCTTTGTATTTTTACTCTTTGATCTCCTTATATATACCCAATTTTTAGAATGCATTTGTTTGTTACATCTAATATTTCTTGTACTGGGAGCTGGCATGGAATTATTTAGGGTTGTATTTGCAAATGACACCCGGGCATTCTATTAAGTGTACCCCATTATCTTCATGGCTAGTTCCTATAATTGGAGCCGAACTTGTTATTGGTGCGTGTTGAGCAACATTCAATTTGAGCTTTACACTAGAGATAAATCGTGAATGTTTGATAGACAAAGTTGTCAGTATTCAACATTTTTTTTCCATCATTCTGACCTAATATATTTTTTGTTGCAACATTTATATAATGGAAAAGCACATAATGTTGAATACTGACAATATTTTGTTTGTTAGGCATTTGTTTCCCCCTGTAAAGCTCAATTGTATATTGCTCAAGACACTTGGATCATGTATTGTGATCCAAATTTATACATTGAACTGATGCTTTTTTCCCTGCAGCTTGTGATGCTCGGATCATGAGACTCGTTACTGCTTGAGTTGTACGTATATTGAACTGATGTTTTGGTAAAAAAGGCTTTCTTTAGTTTATATTGTGTTTCCTCTTGCAGGTGTCAGCTTGTATTGATATGGCAAAACTTAACCAAAGACCAAAACTAATGATCGAGCATTCGTGGATTTTTGACTTATTCTGATCCTGTAGCTGGTAATGTCAGTAGTGGATTTAGCTTTGACAATGAATTATTATTTTCTTCTATTATTGTTATATGGTAAATATGAGGAGTTAGAGAATTTTTGTTTGATGTTAGCTTTTGTTCCTGACAAGTTAATTAATAGGCAAGAGATGGTGAATGTGAGTTTTTCTTAGTTTTGTTTGGAGATGTTATTAGTTCAGGTGTATGCATCATGTAAAAGAGCTAAAATTGTTATCAGTTTCGCTCCTTAATTGGCCGATCAAGGCTCAGTTTGGTTTTACATTTTCTTATTTTTTTCTCTCTAACTGGTATTGAATTAAATTGCATTACATTTCAGTAGAGAAGGAATTACGGTAGTAACAATTAGTTATCCTTCCTTTAATTATAAATTGTGAGAAATTCAATTAATTAAGCAGTGATCAGAATAGTTTTAAATTCTTTAATTATGTGCTATGGAAATAAAAAAAGGTTAAAAATTAAGCGGATAGGAAAGAACGATAGGTTAAGAATGAAATTGTGTGAGGGAACTGACCAAAATTTGAAATTTATATTCAAAATTTCCGGATTGGCTTCCACCTTTTTAGTTTTTTTTTTTTTAAACTTTGACGGTGGCTGTCAAGTATAATTTTTATTAATTAAAACATAACATACATCAATTGAGAAATTGATTCGGGATGAGATTGTGGTTTTGAACCCAAATCGACCTTTCCAGTTTTAATCAAGCTAGCTGGAGCAATTTCCACATAAGTAAAGAAGGGCATGTTTCTTCATTTCAAACTTATGAGATTGATTCTTCAGTTGGTGTTGAGTCTTGGTCTGTTGATGCATCAGATACTCGAAATATGAAAGTTGTAGATCTTGGTTTCTTGAATTTTTCAAGTTTGATTCACTCAAATCGTAGCTCGTATGACTAAACAGCTACCAAAATACGAACGGTGTGTAAGTTACTCGATATAAAGTGTTGCAATGTTTGATCAACCATTGCAACGGAATAATTTATTTTCGAGATCCAATTTTCTGCAAAAGCTTTTAGAACCAATCGTTGTGACAACTATGACAACGCCTATTACCCATTATAATGCTTATCAAGCATTGTGGAATTTCAACAATCTTCAAACTGGCATATTTTAGCACTCAAGTGTCTGATTTCAGTATATGACCACTTCTCAGAAAGCTTGTGAGGTGTAGATATTGATTTTGAACCTTCATCGGAACAATGGTGCAATTAATTATCTCAAAGATAAATGAAGAGCCTTAACAGTCATGTTGCAATTCTAAATCTTATAAATCTGCAAATATCTCAACTCAAGGAAATTGTTAAATTTAATAAATATATATTTTGCAAAACTAATCAAATAGATAAAGTGAATTATTGCATAGTCCAACACCAGCCTCTAGAATGGAGTGCTTCGCGTTCGAGTACCACAAAAAGTCGCTGACTCGGTCAGTGCGACTCTGGATATCTAGAACATATGTCATCGCCCTGTCGACGTATTGGGACATCTCGTACGGAGTGGGTATATGGTCATGTTGCGTACCTCTACTAGATGATGGTACATTTCTACTGGAAGATGATATATCTCTACTAGTTGTCATGCTATATTTAATAATTTTTTGCTATTAATATTGGGAGTAAGGCTAGGGTGCTATGGGTTGCATAGAGGACTACGGTGCTAGAACTCAATATTCGAGTTTTTAAAATCATAACGGTCGATCCGAACAATTCATCTTGTTCTCCATATTAATATGTATTTGGAGACCAAATTTTACATTTTTTGGAAATTTCTTACTATTTTTTTAGATAGTTAGAAAATCAAATATCTGAATGGTGCAGAATTTTTTAAATCAAGTGATTTTTTATCTATCTAAAAAAATAGTAAAAAATTTCCAAAAAATATAAAATTTGATCTCCAGACACATATTAATATGGAGAACAAGATGAACGGTTCGGATCGACCGTTAGAATTTTAAAAAGTCGAATATTGAGCCGTAGCTTTCTATGCAACCATAGCACCCTAGCCTTACTCTAATATTGGCACTAATTTTGGTCAAATATGATAAAAATTCTAGTTAAATATGGTCATTTTGGTACGTTAAGTGTAATTTGAAATTAGTACTAATCTGGTCGTCCTTTGTACTAATATAATCTAATTTTGATACTGATACGGCCTAAGTCTATGCGAGATGGTAGTGCCGTAGTGTGAGGTCGAGTTGGGGGTGTGTCTGTATGGTTCGTCCCATCTCGAAGAAACGGTCCGAGATGCTAAGATGGAAATCAAAAACGGGTGGTAGTTGTGAGATACTTGGACTCTAACCTTTATAGTATCTCGCTTAGAAAAAAAAAGACCAGCCCCCACTCATTGAAATTGTTCACCTTAAATAGTATTTTCTCGTTCTGACATTCCGTGTTGTCAGAATTGTCAAAGGGGTTCGTATAGAAGCGATCACGCTTCTGCGAAGAGTAATGATGCTCGCATATTTGGGATGCAGAGTCTGCATATAGCGCAGTGACATCTGCATAGAAAACGATGATTAAATCGCATCCGCTTTGTATAGGTGCCGGTGGAGGTGACCATAAGCGGATTCTGGATCGGACTTTTATGGGACGAGGCTTGGCGAGGCCGTTTTAGCGATGTACCGGCCATCCAGGGCTCAGGGTCTCGGGCCATGGTATCGCGTTCCTGGGCCGGGCCTTATAATTTGGTCCCCTTTGTTCTTTCACCTTGGCCTTTTGTTCATTCTTGGATTGATCTTGTCAAGATGGTTCTAACCCAAGTTATTCTTTTGGTCCAAGACTTATTTCATAAGAGCCTTTGGCACATGACTCTATCAGATACTAATTAAATTTTGATATTATTCTAAGTGACAAAATTTGGCACTGAACAATTTAATTTTGACACTAAACAATTTAATTATGGTCGTAAATATTTTGGTATTGGTATAATTTAAGTTTGATGCTTAAACAATTAATTTTGAACATATTCTAGTTAAATTTTAGTATTCTGATTAATTTTTGGTTCTAAATTCTAAACTGTAAAATTTAATATTTAATCATAAATTCTAAATCCTAAACCTAAACTTAAACCTAATTACTACCCTAAATTAAAAATTGAAACAAGAAAAGAAGAAGAAAACTTACCTTAGCTCAAAGGGATCGAAAGGATGCTTCAATGGAGAATGAAGTGAGCTCCAATGGCCCCTATATATAGCACAGGGGGGCACTATGGCATTTGGCAGCCCTTAGACTAGGGCCGCAGCGGCATTGGGCGGCCTCTAGTCTTTGGGGCCACCAAAATGTTGGTTGTAGCAATAATCTTTTTCGTCTATTTAACTAATTTGCAAAAACATACAATTATTGAATTTTACGATTTTTTCTAGTTTTGAAAGATATGTAGGTTCAAGTCAAATAAAATTGCAATATGAAATACTTGGATTGAAGAAATCATGAAGACACTTATCAAGAATATAAATTGTAAAATCTTAGACTTGGTAAAGTGTATTTAAGTTTGTTTAAACAGGGGACAAACGTTGGTAACGTTTGTAAAATGTTGTAACATTTTCAGCCTGTCAGAAACGCTGAAGGAATAGCTTGATCAAACTCAGAAACAACCTAAAACGTTGCAACGGTTTCACCAAACGTTGTAACGATTTATCATTGTCAGAACAGCTGTAATATAACTGCGCAAATCAATATGAAACGTTACAACGTTTTACAAACCGTTGTAACGTTTTAGAGAAGTTCAGAATTGCTCAATCCAGCTGACTACATTCTCCCTTAAACGTTGCAACGTTTTTGTTAAAACGTTATAACGTTTCAAGAATGTCAGAACTTTAAGCACAGCTGTATCAGAATTCAAAATAAAACGTTGTAACGTTTTTATAAACGTTGTAACGATTTAATTAATTCTGAGCTTTGAAAATTCATGTTTTTGATCAAGTTTGAGTCAGTGCAAAACGTTACATAACGTTATACAAGCGTTGGTAACGATTGGGACGATCTCACAGAAAAAGAAAAACTAAATTTAAAATCGAGCTAAAACGTTGGTAACGTTTTAACTCAATTTGCTCATTCTGGAGCTGTTTCTATAAATAGGGCTTTGGGCTTTCTTCCCAAAGGAACCTAGCCGCCTCTTTAACTGCAAAACCCTATTTCCTGTGAGCTAGAGTTTCTCCATTGTTGTAGGAGCTTAAAACTTCAATATCCCTCAAACAAACTCAAATCCACTTCACTAATCTTGAGTTATATTAGATTAGAGTGAGCTTTTGAGTATTTCTCTTGGAGATTTTTACTTTGAGACTTCGTTCTCACCTTCCCGAGTTGTTCGAGTGACTTCCCTTGGTTGTAAGGGCTCGCCGGCACTCATCTCTTGTTGCCCGTGTGACTTCCCTTGGTTGTAAGGGCTCGCCGGTTCACAAATTGTAAACCTTTCGTATTGGGTAAATAGAAAGGCGCACCTAGAAGAGGTTGCGACGCCCCGGAGACGTAGGCCTTTGTTTTGCTGAACTCCGTTATCACCCCGAGTGTCAATTTCTCTAAACTCATCTATTTACTTTCAATTGTATTAATTTTCAGTTTTAGGAGTGCCTAAACCAACCTCCAAGTTACAACACAAACACCTGAGTGGTCCCATTATTTGTCGAACTTTCTCAAAAAAATTTAAGCTATAATAAAATTTCGGTTTAAAGTTTAGAGAAATTTTCTTCATCAAAAAAAAAATTTTAGAAAATTTTAGATATATGCCAATCATAACTTCTTAAATTAGATATATTCTCATCAAAACTTCAAAATTAATTATTTTCCCATCTAAATTGAACTATATTATAAATATATCCATTTCTCAATTAAATCAATACAAAATACCGATTAATAGTATTAAAAAGAACAAAATGACAGTTATATCTTTACTTAAATATGTGTTACAATAATAAGGTTTAGACATACTTTGACTAAGGTATGATATGAATTCCCCATAAGTCTAAATGCCTACAATGGATATTTAGGAGCTTGCCAGACGAAAATTATCAACTCGGTTTTGGTAAATTCTCGTATTTCCTCTAATCTGACATCAGAAAGGCAAAACCTCATCCTTTTTTTTGGCTCATATGCGACAATAAAATGGCTCATATGCGACAATAAAAGGAGGCAAGGTGCAATCGACTTTGCTTGTTAAGCACAATGTACCTGTTCTATATATTTTGTTAACCTAACTAGAATCACAGTTGGCCCAGTGTACATACCTGTTAAAAATAGCTCTTTTAAATTGAATATTAATGTCGCATTGGTTGATTCAGAAACAACACTCTTGTACCTACTAAACATTCTGTTAATATTTTGAATGGATTATAGCATTTTGGACAAAGTACGACCTCCGGTGAAATTTACCCAAACTTTAAACTATAAGAGAGAGAAATGGAAAATTTTACAAAAGTGTCCTTTTTCAAAATATAGAACAAAATACCCTCCTTTCAAAATTCTTAAAAAAAATATCCTTGTTGATCCCACTTGTTCCTTCTCTTTTCCTCCCTCTTCCTTCTCCCTATTTACTCTCATTTATTCTTTGCTTATGCAAAATATACAATTGTGATTTTATTTAAGTTTTGAATATTTTTTATTTATGTGTATAAATGATTTAGACATGATATTAACTTATTTTATAAAAAAAAAAATTATCTAACATATAAATGTTTTTAACGTATGCATTTTATCTAATTTGTTTGGTATAAAATTTCATATTTTTAGTTTTCACAACTATGTGAATTTTATCACATCACATGCTAAGAAAATTTAGTGAGATACTTATGCTTCAATAAAAATATACTAATTATGTATATGATATAATCTTAAGAAATTAAGAAATAAATAACCAATGTAAAAAATATCGAGTTTGAATACTAAACAATGAGTGGTGTAGATGGTTTGGGATATATTTTTTACACCTTCGAAGTGCATATCTGGTCCGATTAATTACCAGATTCAACAAATTTTAGTTTTTAATTTTTCACCATAATATATTTACTAGCGAGTTGTATTACTTGCATTGTAACTTATTCAAAGCTGCTGGAATTATTTCTTGCATTGATTATTTATATTCTTAATTTCTTAAGTTTATGTCATATACATAATTAGTATATTTTTAGAGAAACATAAGTATCTCACCAAATTATTCTTAACATGTGATTGATAAAATTCTTATAATTGTGATAACCAGGAATATGATATTTTATACCGAATAAACTAGATAAAATGTTGTGTGTTAAAATATTTATATGTTAGATTTTATAAAATAACTTAATACCATGTCTTATAATTACTTTTAAAAAGACCTAGATATATATTCTTCAAATCCAAAAAAAAATATTCTACATATACACTAATAAAAAATTTAATTTTAACAAATAAAATTTCACATTTAATTTTTTTATTCTAAATCATTTATACACATAAAAAGTAAAGGTTATTCAAAACTTAAATAAAATTACAATTATATATTTTACATAAGCAAAGAATAAATGAGAGTAAATAAGCATAAGATTTTATTACCAAGATCTATGTGCCACTGCACTCCAATTAAACCAGTTGAAAGACTGTATTTGGTCTTGAGTGTGTGGCCTTCCCATAGCTTTGCAAGAAGCAACTAAACTGGTGTTGTCAAGGGAGATGCTGTGTAGTCTCTCACCGCACATGTACGAATACTTCACACGCTTCTCGTGCGAACCCAATACACGACGTATGGACATCTTGTGGTACGGATCAAGCACTCCACTGTGCTCCGATTTGCTACGAAGCAGTGCATGAACTTCAGCTGCCCAATGGAATCTTTCTTGATCTTAGCCTTGAAGCTTTCAAAGAAGTAGCATTTTAGTTTGTTTCCTTCAACCTAATAAATTCAGTTTATATTAGAAAAATATATACTGTGATTGTACTTACAATCATACTTGCTTCGAGGCTGAATGCATCTGCTTTCTCTAGACCCACAGAAAAGTCGTCAAATCTTGGACCCATCAAAGTGAAAGGAATCCGTATCTCTCCGGTATTGCAGAGGGTGACTCTTACTTTACAGTTTCAGATTTAATTTCAACCGATTTGGTATTTAGGCTGTAATAGGGGCAGTATTTTGGGCTTTGAGATTCGTGCCAAGTTAAAAAAAATGGTTCATATCTAGTAATTGTAAAAGATTCCCTTATCAGGTATTGGAGAGGATGTGAATTCAAGTGAAAGTACGATTCAGTGCGCTTGCCTTCATTTTCAGATTGGTGTTGTTTGGGCCATACCCTTAGTAATCCAAAAATGTAAAGTCAGAAAGTCAAAACCTAAATGATTTAGGTCTGATTTGTATAATAGACAAACACTAAAAGTTAAAAAAAAAAAAAAAAAAAAAAATTTATGATGAAGAGCAAAGATGGGAGAATATATATGAGTAAAACTAGGTGTTCTGAGCTTTGTTTGATGAGTTTAATTTTAAAATATATTATATTAATTTTAAATAATAAATCTAAGTTGTTAAAATTCATCTATTTTACAAGTAATTTAAAATTTTCAAATTATTTTAGTATAAAGTTAAGCAGTCAAAATTAAAAAGTTTATAAATTAGTTTTAATGCATTTATTTTTTTTAACACTTTTTGATCACTTGACTTTATACAAAATCAAGTCGAAATTATAAAAAATTTACATGTAAATTCATTACTCGTGAAGTAATCAGTTTTCAACAGTTTGAATTTATTGTTTAAAATTAATCTAATAAATTTTGAAGTTAAGATGAGCTTAAGAACACCCTAGTTCTACTCGAATATATACTGCATAATCTGACATAAAACAAAACGCAACAGTTCAATTACATGAGCGGTGAACAAAATTAAATTATATTAAATTATATGAGAGGAGTGAGAACTTACTAGGCAGGCGTCGGAGTAGGTCCGATGCCCATTGGATCTACTTTGGTTCGATGGGTGTTGTGACCATCCAATTGAATCAAGATTCGTGCATTCCGTATTAAAATACGTGTGAGTTTTATCAATTTCTGTGAGCACAGATCTTAATGCTGATCGTACGGTGATAGAGCCCATCAAACTTAAAAGTAGGTCCAATGGGCTCAGACCTACTCCTATCGCAAGACGGAGTCGGAGTAGGTCCGATGCCTATTGGACCTACTTTGGTTTGATGGGTATTGTGACCATCTAATTGCATCAAGATTCGTGCAATTCGTATTAAAATTCATGTGAATTTTTATCAATTTCCGTGCACATAGCTCTTAATGCTGATCGTACGGTGATAGAGCCCATCGAACCTAAAAGTAGGTCCAATGGGCATCGGACCTACTCCTATCTCTAGAAAAAGACAGAGCTGTTGAATAAAGATTAAAGAAACAAAAACGTAAAGAAATTTGAAAAACGATACAGAAGATCGATTAGATAACCGCTAAAATTATACGATATCTAATTTTCACCAGATCGGAGGTTATTTATTCAAAACGAAATATTTTGCAATTCGTCGGGTGCTATTGATCTACAGAGAGAAAGCTGCAAAACTATAGAGAGTAGAAACAAAAGCATACAGCAATCAGAGAAACGAAAGAGAAAATCGTAAAAAAATTAAATATTGAATAGAACCTTTTAGAGAAAAATGGATCTGATCGATCGATGCAAGAAGCAATATGCAAATGGCGGCATCAGTGTTTTTATAGCCGGGAATTTTGAATTTCGACGGGTCAATTAATGGATAGCGATCACCTCCAGTTTTGTCTTACTGGACCGATTGAAAATTCGGCAGATAATAGGGCGGCCACTGGAGACGAGGCCAAGGACAGGAGATTTTGTAAAGAAAATGGAGGGATTGCTCTCTTTTTTTCGCTTGTTTTCTTTTAGTTATTCATCTTATTGTCCTTTGTCCTTTCAATTTACTCAATTGCTCTCTTTTCTTTTTACTAGTCAAGTGTCTGTGCGTTGCAACGGGGGTTGAAATATTATTTTGATCACTTTCTTTAAATAATTTCTTCATTATGTGTTCATCAATAATAAAAGCAAATTATAACCTTAGAGCTTAATACTATATTACGGCATCTCCATTGATGCAGTTAATTTGCAATTGCAAACAACTATCCTGAAATAATTGAAATTAATTTCATTTCTTAATTGCAAAACTCCTGCATTAATGCAATTTGCAAATCAACATCTGAAAAATAATTTTGCATAAACTCAAATACATCCATGTAAAATTGTAAATTAGAAAAATATAAGAAGAATAATGAAAATATTATTTTTACAAAAAAATCAGAAAATTCATATCATCTGAGATATCTTAAATTTTACCTTGCCTTTTTGGAAAATCTAAACCGTTCAAATACAGTCTACACGAATCTCGAAGCTCAATAATACTTTCTGCACGAATAGACATGCAAAAGTTGAGATCCAGAGCCGTTGAAATACTTTCTGCACGAATCTCGAAGCCCAATAATACTGGCGCCTGCGCTACCCCCGAATAGGCACCCGACACGTGGGTCAAGCAAAAGTTGAGATATCTCGGGAATAGGCACCGTCCGTGAGCCTCTGCGCTATCTCAACTTTTGCTTGACCCACGTGTCGGGTGCCTATTCGTGGGTAGCGCAGGCGCCAGTATTAATGCGCTTGGAGATTCGTGCAGAAAGTATTTGAACAGTTGAGATTTGCCATAAAGTCACGCAAAGTTTGAGGTACCTCAGAGGATAAAAAAGGTGGAAAACGCGTGAAAAAGTGGAAAACGCGTGAAAAAAGGAAGATTCAGTGATACAATTTCTGTGTGGCATTATATGTAGCATGGATATAAATCACTAAATTTAGATTTCTACACGTTTGACAACATGAAACAGGTGTATAAAATCAAAATTATTTATTAAAGGCTGAGATTAAGATCTGTTTTGATGAGTGGCTGAGATTTAGAGAATCAACGGCTCAGATCCTCTGTGGGTGAATAGGTGATTGGGAGCCAAATTTTTTTACGTTATATTTAGTGGTCCGGATTTAGCCACGGTTTTCATTTAATGGCTTTATTTAACAATTTTTCTCTGCATTCTTTTTTGTTTCTAATTGAAAGAAAAATTAATATAATTGATAAAAAATTAGCACAAATATATGTATCATAAAGAAATAGCACAAAAAATATTTCAAAATATAGTTGATAATATTTGAAGAATAATTTGATCATTTTATGACTTCAGATGTGCTCAAAATTAATTGACGCATGGAACAATTATATATGCATTCTCATTCTCCAAATGTTGTATTTGAAGGCTGACTGTTAGCTAGTTTCAGTGATTACATAATTTGAAAATTTCCCGGATTGATGAAAACATCAACTTTCTGGCAGCTGCTGCCATGAAACTTTTCTCAAAAAAAAAAAAGGGGTTGAAAACATCAACAGAGACACGCAACATGTTATTAAAAACTAAAAAGGCATTCCTTGTATCATATATGTCACAAAAGTTGATGTATCGAATGGAATAATGCAAGCAAAATATTTTAGCATACAGTTAATCACATTTAGAGATTAATTGCTATTTTTATTGATCTTATAATTTGAAATAAACAATTACTATTTTTATTTTTATTTTATAAAAATTATTAAGTTAAAAAATCAATGTTTAGAATATATTCTTGTTAATGTATTATTGGAATTACTTGATAACAATAAAAATAAATTTAAAATGTAGTAACTTTTATATGCACGGAGAGAAAATGATGTAGACTAAATTTAGTGGTTTTGTTTTGATAGTTGAATTTTAAATTTTAAATTATTAAAATTTAAAATCCAGAAACACAGTGAAGACACAAAAACTAGAAATATTTTATATAAAAAAAATCTAAAATATTTTCCTATATTATACAAAATAAAATCTTACTTAAACCTTGTACTAAAATATTATGAAAAATTGAAAATACTTTCTTAAACACCACTCAATAAAACTTTCCTAAACCTTTGACTCAAATATTATCAAAATACTCTCCTAATTAAACTGACAATTAAACCACCGAAATTTTTATTTATAATATAAAAAAAAGGGAAACCAAATAATCTCATTTTTTTGGAAATTCGACAAATATCCAGACCATCCAATATTGTTGCAACCCTAATATAGAAGCCGCCAAATGTTTGAGCGGCTTTTTTACTTATTATCTACGTAAAAACAGTCAGTCAAAATGATTAATTTGACTCAAACTTGAATTGGAAATTCTTATCAATTCAATCATTAAAGAAATAAAAGAAAGGGATTAAAAAAAAGAGAATCCTAAGTCTTAAGTAAAATGACGTATCTATCTTTTCTTTTTAACAGAAATTATTTTAATTGATTTGGTTTTTTATTTTTATTTTTTTTATATAGTTTATATATTACGTATAATTGATATTTTTTGTGTTAAATGTCGTTTATTTTTTAAATATTATTTGTTTGTCGTATCTATCTTATGAATATGTTATTTATATTGAAAATGTCATTCGTATGAAATATCGTTTGTGTACGAATAAATAATGATATAATGAACAAAATAAAAAATAACAAAATAAAAAATAACAAATTAAAAAAATAACAAAACAACAAAATAAATAAGTGATAGTTTGTAACAAATAAGTCCCAGTATTTGACAAAATATTTAACAAATTACAAATTAAAATCTACAGGCCAGGACTAAATACCGTCGCCTCTGCTTCTTCTTCCTGAATCCTTGACTCCGCTTGGAGAGTGGCGTCTCGTCGGTATTTGCTGAGTCTGGAGAGTCGTCGTCCTCCACATGGACATCCTCTGGCTGAACCAGCTCATCGTGAACCTCCTCAATCTTTGATGTCTGCTGGACTCCAGGACCAAAAACTATAGTCTGTCCAGACTCACCCTACGTGAATAGGTACGCATGTCTCCCAATTGGGTCATCGAGCGAATACAGAGTGGAGGATCCAGGAAACTTTGGGCTGTGCTTTGTCTGAACATACCCCGACTGATAGACGGGCAGCTATATATGGGAAGGATTGTAATCTTGAGAATACATCCTATCTCCTTCTGTGCCAAAGTCTGTCAACCAAAATACTGTATATCTTCCTTACTCTAAAATGATTCTTCAACCAAACATATAAAATAGGAGAAATTATATAAGCATGATGAAATAATATAGTCAATCTCATCGCTCATGAGCAGGAAAGAAGTTCATTTGCCCGATCGGACTAACGGATATAGTAACCAGTGTCACAGAACTCGAGATCGAAACAGTGAACTAAATCTGCCACGGAACTCGAGATCAAAACTGTGCAGAGAATCCGCCATGGAACTCGAGATCATAACCATGTGGTAGCGTAAAACAATCCCGCCACATAACTCAAGATCGAAACTGTGCGGTAGCGTAAATCAAACTAACACAGAACTCAAGATCGGAACTGTGCAGCCTTATAATAAAAACACGCCAGCACAGAACTCGAGATCGGAACCGTGGTGGGGTAACCCGTTCTAGGCATGTAGCTCCTAATGTAGGTGGAACAAAGTCCTGAATCATTTCGTGCCATAAAAATTGAGATCGGAACTGCGCACGTGAAGAGGTAAAATGAACAGAAATAATATATAGTTCCAAAATTATACATATAATATAATCCTATGAGACCTTCTGAGGGATCAAGTAATCACTCAGCTCAGTGGCTGCCGGGTCGGCTCGTACCTCGTCCTACGAGGTGGAATGAAGTCACTTGATCTTTTCTCAACACTCACCAATGCATACGTGCGATCACATCATAATATATTGTCTTCAACGAGAAGAAGACAGCTAATAATAGTAAATTGTTGTTTTTCAGGTATTATGCAAGTTCTACCTACAGCGTAGAAAGGATAAACATGCTCTACAGTTTTAATGCAACTATTTAATGTTAAAATAAATATGACAGATCAGGTGAGTCAACTTGTAAGAGTATGCCACAAAAAAAAATCCATATATCCCACACTCGAATAAAAAGGCTGGAATCGTGTGCACGAGCTAGACACCAACGTAGTATGCAGGATCCTCTCATGCTCCGATATAGTCGTCCGATGGATCGGTTCACGAATCAAAATCGAGATAGGTCTGGTGACCTGAAATTTTGTAACGTAATTACATTAAAAATCTACACTAATTTTCCCGATTTTATTATATTTACTTAAAGCATCTCCAATCCAGCAATTGAAATTAATTGCTAAATAACAATTATGAGAATTTTAGAAATTAAGCAATTCACTCCTACATTGATACAATCAACCAAACAATTGACAATTAAACACTTAACCAATGAGAATTAAATATTTGACCAACTCATCTTTAAAAAAGGATTTTTTATTAAATAATTCTTTCCAACAATTGCTAAATAAGCAATAGCCATACAACCCAGTAATTACAAAAATAATTGACACATCAGCATAAGCAATTCATAAGCAATTACTGTTGGAGATGCTCTGTGTCCAAATTCTTATTTGATTTAACTACGATGTATAATATCTAATCGATTCGGTCAGTCTGATACATCCAGTTTAGTCAGTTTGACTTGGTCCGGATTGGTCGTAATTAATTTTAGCTCAATTTAATTTAATTTTATTTTATTTGAAGATAAATTGTTTATTAAAATTTTAATTTGAAGATACATTGTTTATTATATATTATATCATTAGAATAACCGTACGATAATACGTCGTTTATTACGGTAGTTTAATAGCTTTTAAATTTACTTTTATTGTTCGAAATCTAGGTTGTAATTAATTAATTAATCAAAGTCATAATTATATCCGACTGTTTTGATTCGATTTTGAACATTTTAGATCGATTGTTTGAACTACAATAAAAATATTGATTTATAATACAGACCAACATGCTATGTGTATAAGTACCACAGTCTCACTCCAAATACTAATTCAATTAGAAATGTCAATTGATCAAAAAAAGAAAAAAAACATATTAAAACCAAAAAAAACTATCATTGACAGTGTAGCTCAGGCTTAACAGTATTAATTTTGAGGTACCAATTTATCTAAAACATGGCAAGTTTTCACTGAAGTAGAGCATTGACACTACCAGGGGGGCTGCCCGTGCCCGGACCGTCCGTGTCCACTGCCCGGGGTACTCGTGTCCCAGCTTCGGGTATAAGCGAGTACACGGGTACACGGGTAGGGCTATAAAACGGTCAGGGCACGTCTTTTCATGAAAAAATTCGACCATACCCGTATACCTCCGTGCCTGTGCCTGTGAACCCGTGTGCCCGTGCCCGTGCCCGCACCCGTATACCCGTGTACCCTATACCCGTGTACCCGTACCTGTTTTTTTTATTTATTTTCAAATTTTTCAAATTTTTCCCTCCCTCCGATCGGTTCAAACAAAACCGGACCCGGACTGTAAAAAAAAAACACGGAAAAAAAAAACAGAAAAAAAAAACAGACCGGACCGGACCGGCCCCTACTCGTACCGCCCGACCCCCTACCCGGACCGCCCGGCCCCCTACCCGGACCGCCCTGCCCCTCAAAGATACAACGGGCACGAGTATAAGAGGGACAGAGCAAGATTTTAAAAAAAAAAACCCGTGATACCCGTCTACCTGTGATACCCGTGTCCGTGCTCGAATATGCCCGGCCCGCTCTGCCCCTACCCGAAACCAAAACCCTACGCTGAAGTAGTAGGAAGCCTATACTACATGGCTCCTTACGTTTTGAGGAGAAATTATGGACCAGAAATATATGTATGGACTATGGAGTACAGGTGTAATCCTTGGTGTATGCATCATATAAAAAAAGTAAAATTGTTATCAGTTTCGCTCCTTAATTGGCCGATCAAGGGTTGAAGGCTCAGTTTGGTTTAATTTTTGTTTAGTTTTTTTTTTTTCTAACTGTTTGTAATGAATTAAATTGCATTACATTGACGGTAGTAAAAGTTAGTTTTCCTTCCCCTAATTACAAATTGTGAGAAATTAAGGCAATTAAGTAGTAATCAGAAAGGTTTAAAATTCTTTAATTATATGCTATGGAAATAAAAAAAAAAGGTTAAAAATAAGCGGATAGGAAAAAACGATAGGTAAAGGAATTGTGCGAGGGAACCGATCAAAATTTGAAATTTTCTATTAAAAATTTCTGGACTGGCTTCCACCTTTCCGGTTTTAATTAAGCTAGCTGGAGCAATTTCTATTTCTTTACCAACTTCTACACTTTTTATAATTTTTTTTACTATTTTTTCAGATAGGTAGAAAATTGCATGATCTAAAGATTTTGAACCATCTGATAGTAGTGATTTTCTACATTTTTAAATGTAAAATTTTGTCTCCAGAGAAAATAAATGACTATTTAGAGTGAGAAAATTCTAAATTGTCCCTTTTTAATTTAAAATGAGAAATATAAGATATTTGAGTGTTTTGATAGGAAAATGGGCAATTTAGAATGTTTCAACGGGTGTCCCAGAAATTATTTACTAATTTTTTATGGTGATGGCATACTAATTAATGGTTTTAAAAGTAATAATTTTCACAAAAGAACCTGATGAGATTCTTGCATGGCACATGGAGATAATTTAATAAATAAATAACTGAAAATAAAAAGGTACTATTCTTTTCTTTCCACAGTGTTTTTTTTTTTCAATAAAAGACGATTAAAAAGGGAATGACAAGTTTTTTGGGATATTAAATATTATGATGTTTTTATGGGGAATTGACTATCTTAGAAGTTTGGATGGGCACACCAAAAAAATCTAAGTTATAAAAATTAATTTGATTCACTTGAGAAAGGTTACAGTTATATTTAAAAATTAAGGATTGATTTGGTGTAACTTAAAAGTTATAACTTATAAGTGACCAACTTCAATTTTTTCGAAAATAATTCTTGCATCCAATATTCTTCGCTCCTTATCTGCAGCTAAAACATGTTTATATTTAATTATTTATCGTATAAAATTATTTGTATCTGAATTATAAAGTGTTCATATCTAGTATACCGAGTATTTATCACCTTATTTTTGAATAATCATAAGAAAATTTAACTTAAAAACTTTGTTTAATAATTAAAAATATAATTGTGGAACTTTTAAATTATAATAATCGAAGTCATACATTTTTGTTGTCATTAACGATAATATATTTTCGAAAAGATGTCAAGCAAATCTGACATGAAGTTCTGGCACTGAAGTTGAAATAATGGCTGTGTTTTTTTTTTTTTTTTGTTTCATTCGAATTAGTCTGGTGCCCAATGAGGCAATGATGTAAGCTGAAAAATAAACGAAAACTATTGCAAAATAAAAATTTATAGAGTTGAGAAAGAACAACTTTTTTTGTTTTTCAGAAATTGATTATTATTTTGAGGAAAAGAAATTGATGGTCCACCATGTCAATTGGAACTCACATCCTGTGCAATACCTGAGGTGCAGTAAATAGATCAGGACCGTTCTTTTACTGTGCCACGAATCTCAAAACGGACATGTATATATATTTTTTTTGACAAGCACCGGATTGAGTTAGGTTAAGTGGGAATTAATTTGGGCCGTAAATTTCTAACCATGCAATATTCTCAGTAGTCAAGTACCCGAGGGGATACGGAAAGTTTCCCTCCCGTGGATTCCCTCCAATTCCCGATCCGCAAATTTTTTTTCACTTGGCGCGCTTGCTTTTGAAACATTCCAATCCAAAAACCCCAAATCCCCCTAAAATCTCCACTTGGTCCCTCTCTCCTCTCTCCTCTCTCCCATCCCTGAAACGAGCACACTTTCGCCATGGCTGCAACATTCGACGAAGAAGACGATATCATGCTTCCCTTACCCGAAGAACCCTCCTCTCCAGTGCGACCCAAGCTGAAACGTTTGAAAAAAGCGTCCGAAAGGCAGACCACAGTACACCTTCCCGATCTACCGCCAGTAAACCAAACCCTACTTCCTGATTCATCGGAGCAACTGCTTGATCCGTTATTTCCGGACTCAGTGGGGTTAATCGATGAGTTGAGGAAGGAGAAATTGGATCAAGTTACGGATGATGAACCACTACTACCCGATTCACTCGAAGTAGAGGTAGAGCGTATTGTAGAAGATGACAGCATTGATCCGTTTTTCCCGGATTCAGGTGGCTTGATGGAGGAATTAAGGAGGGAGAGACTGGAAGAAACTAAAGTTCGGGGTCCAAATCTGACACATTCGGAGGATGAACCTCTAGATCCAGGCCAAGATGGACTGGATGATGGTCTGGATCCTTTGTTTCCAGAACCTGGTGAGTACAAAGCTTGGGAAGGGGAAGATATCGGAAAGGGGGGTTTAATTGAGGAACTGAGGCAAGAGAAATCAGCTAAGAAGTGTCTTAATTTTAATGGTGAAGATGAATCATCAGAGAAGGAAACTAAAAAGAAGAGGAAATCTAGAGACAATACCAACGTTAAGTCAAAAGATCCTGTGCGAGACAAGAGAAGATCTGCGAAGGTAGATATATTGTATTTTGTTTGCATTGTTAATCTATGGATTGAAAATTTATTCAGAAATGTCAAGCTTGTTGATTCTTTATTACCAGGAGAGGAGAGTTCGGTTGGATATGATACATGCTGAGTCCCAGAGGCTCTTGCGAGGTATGTTATTTTCATTTTTTACAGGGTTATCTAATAAATTTTAGAAATGTACTAAGCCTAATGGTTCCAATTGTGTAATGTAGAAACATCTGAGGCTTCATTTAAGCCTCTACCAATTGTTCATAAGCCAATCTCATCCGTCTTGGAGAAGATTCGTCTTAAAAAGTTGGAGATATTAAAAAAGTATGTTTTTTTTTTAAATAAAAATGCTTTCATTAGTTAAGAAAATCTTGTAATGATTTCAAGTTGGTTCTGTTTGTAGATCTAGTGCTTCATTTCAAACTTCAGAGATTGATTCTTCAGTTGGTGTTGAGTCTTGGTCGTTTGATGCATCAGATACTCGAAATATCACAAAAGATGATGCTGATTTGGATATGGTACGCTGAAGGGTCCTTCTCATATACTTTGTTTTAATACAAAATCTATATCTTCTAATGCAAATTGCACTGTAAAATATTCATATCAGAACAACACTGCTGTATTTTACTAGGGTGGCAACGATGATCAAGATATGCACGTTAAAATCAGTGAATGTGCTCTAGAAGGTGAAAAGACTAGCGAGTCTCATGAGACCAGAGAAAACAGTTCTGAGAAGCAGATGCCAAATCCAGATATAAGTGAAAGTGCTTCTAAAGATGAGGTAAGCATGTGGCACACATGGATTTGTTAGTGAGTGTTTGGAGAAAGTTAAAAAAAAAAAGGCAAGTGCTTTAGATTTCTGCTAAAAATGAAAAACAAGAGACTTATGTTGTCACAATACAAGATTACTGATTCTAGAATTAAGTTAGGTATTGTCAATTTATTTTTATTTACCTTAAAATTGATAAATGTATGTTTCCCAATGAAATAGGACAAGTCTGACAATGCTCATCCTAGCAACGGAAAGCATAACCAATCAGAAAATGACGTAGCTGACAATGAAGCGGATGAAGTACCTAGTTCATCTATGCCCTGTACGAACCCTGCTGTTCCATCTGATGATGTGTGAGTATCATTTTACATTGAGTTCCTATGCATGAATAATAACATCCAACAAATTAAAGATCTCAAACAAAGATTAAATCAAGGCAAAACTTTGAACATGCATCACACAGCTGCTTGTAAGTGCCATGTGTAAATTTAGTGGTAACTTAATAACAGACTTCATTATGCTTTGCCTACTTTGCGCTAATGTAAATTCATCAGATACCTTATGGCATAATCATAAAATTTGGATTGGATGAAATTGTCGTATTCTCTGTGCTCAGCTAAAATTTTGCATCCTTCTGCATAGAATTACTCTTCATTGGTTTCTTTTATTTAATTCTTTTATTTTCCTGAAAGCAATGAAAAGTTTATATCTTTTTTCTTGGCATGTATCAGTTCATCATCTTCATCAGATGACGATGAAGTAGAAGAGAAAGAGGAAAAATATAATGACAAAGAAAACATCGACCCATGCTCTCAAAGCTTATCCACAATGAACAACAAAGACTCGAGATCCGCTGTCCTAAAAGATTTTGTTGACGATGAGGCCGAGGAAGAGGACGACAGCGACCATGACCTTACGAGATTCCCAGAGAACGCCGGAGAAGAAGATAGTGAAAGTGATGAAAGTGATGAAAATGAGGTGATGAAAGATTTGATTGCAACTGGGTACAAAGAGAGCAAGCGAGACCATGAGAGACGCAACGAGCTCCATTTAATGTGGCTTGAGCAGCAAGATGTGGTTAAAACTGACAATGTTCTACAAAGGCTTAAATACAGTAATTTGCATAAGGAAGATTTAATGGATGAAGTCGAAGAGGAGGATGGAGAAGGGGAAGGGTCTGGAGATGATATGATGTTGTCCGATTCTGGTGCTGGCGCAGGTGGTCTGAAGAACATTTTGCGGCAGAACTCAGAAAAGGTTAAGCAGATGATGATGTTCAATGATGATCATGATGTTTATGTGCCATCCGATGAGGATGAGAATGAGGATCATATGCTTTGCCAGCGCATATGGAAAAAACAACTGGTAATTACTTTACCATTTACTTGCTGATATTGGTATTCATGGGATGCAGTTAATTGGTTTTGTTGTTCTTTACATGAGTAAATATCATATAAATCACCCCTGTAGAATCTTTCAAATAAACACAACACACTACACATGCAAAAAACCAAAGAGGACAGTGTCCAGTTCTGACCTTTGATTGCTTTGCTAGTCCATCAACTATCAATAGATTTTGCAATAGGTTACTTGCTTTGGTGCTTATACCAAGGATTACTCAAATTGGCTAGTAAGGTATCTGTATTGTATTCATGTTACATATTTGTTTCCCTAGTACATTGTGGCTCACCATAAATATTAAGGCCATAGAAATAAAAGAACAATTGTATATTTTAAAACTGATAAATGAAGTTGATTCCTCAAAATCCAGGACATCAAAACTACTGCTCTTTTGGAAAATGAAGAGTCAAGGGAAGTTTTTGGTCTAATAAAGAAGCTTAACATCGCCCCTCCCCCAAAGAGGAGAGGAAATCATGCAGCATGTATAAATGTTTCTTGTCCCAATTTTCTTTTTATTATTCTTATTTATTTAATTAATTAATTTCTAAATCTCTAATATCTTATACTATAATTTAATGATTACAGCGAACTTGGATATGCTAACTGTGGGGAGCAACAGCAATAGCTTTTCAAAGGTTGGATATTTGGTTGTTACAGTTTGCACTTCATATATTGTTTTTTGTTGTACTTCACATGGCGACTGACTATTAGAGCAGCTGGCTATATAGCTTACTGATATTGCCTAAATAGAACTTAGATATATATGTTACTGATTATAATGCAATGGCGCAATAGACTGGAGATGTCTTCCATGCACTTAATTTGATTGCCACTGAAAAATAATTTGTAAAAGCACACCCATGATCCCTTTCCAACTTTTCTTGGGCAGGCTTGTATGTTTTTAACACACTAGTTACATTCACAATTTCCTAAAGTATATGTTATTTGGTTCTTACAGTTTTTTGGCCGAAAAGGAAGTGGCTCCATGACTTCATCTCGCAAAGCAGTGATTGGTCGTTCATTCATTTTTGGTCGTGATGACAGTAACAGCAGAAGTGGGTTATCCTCTGACAACCAGTCGTCTGAGAACCTTGACAAGTTAGATACGGTATTTCTCCTTTTTATGCAAATTCAATTTCATACTTCTTTTATAGCATTGTTGGGAATTCACTGAATATCGGCATCAATTACCACTGGTACAATCTAAAAGAAAGAAATCAAACCCTTTATACATCTTGCAGGATCCAAAAGAAAGAAATAAAATGCATAAGTCAATATCATCAAGTCAGCGCAGCTCTCAAATGAAATCTGCTACAGCTGCAAGTTCAGGTGTCAGTTCCAGTTCTGGTTCCTCACTATTTGAGATCCTCCGTCAGTCCTCTATCAGCTCTGACAAGGAAATTGAAGAGAAGAGTCAGCTGACGGAAACTCAGGCTACATCCATTTACTCCGCATTTAAAGTAGGGAGAGGGTTTTCAAGGGTTGATCCGAGATTCTGACCGCTGAGTGATAAAGCAAAGTTGATAAGAATCAATCTTCCTTGTTTATTTTTCACGCTCTACCTTATAAATTGGGGCAAACTTTTCATTCCCTGTGTACTCGGGAGGTGTGGGCCCACTTGGTTGTTTGGTAAAGGACGGCATCATAACAGTGTCCTTTCACCCTTTTCTCCGAGGTTTCTCTTTGATCAGTAAGTGCAGTACATGTTTTTATTAGAAAAATCTGCCACCTATTACAGAATTTTGGTTTCGTCTCTACCAAGTTCTTAATTTTGCTGACAATCAAGTCAATGGACAACTATAGGCGACAGTATCTTTATTAAAAAAAAAGAAAGGCAATGCTATCATTTATATGAGTAAAACTTGTGTGTGCTATGCTTACTAAGAAGGTTTGGTGAGTAAAAGTTTTAAAATATATTGAATTGATTTTAAACAGTGAATTCAAATTATTAAAAATCCAACTAATTATTTTGGAGTTAATCTGAGATATTTTGGAGTTATGCTCACTTAGTTCTTTGTTGAACATAGCACATGCTAGTTTTGCTGCAGTTACATAATAATTAGCATGACAGTTTCTACTATTATTAGCAATGACTTAGGGGTGAAAACAGTATGGATAAAATTTGATTCTTGAAAAATTAGATGTGAATATCTGATATTTGAATATTTATGTGGATATGAATATATATATAGTTTTATATTTTAATTATTCGTATCCGAATAGTAGATATTTATTATATAGTTTAATATATATTATAAAAAAAATATTTACCAGATAACTATTATGAAATTTGATGTTTCTTAATAATACTTTTATATTATTTTAATAAATATTCAATTCATATTCCTATCCAAATTTTTAAAAAAAAATATGGATATAATTTGACCGCTCCGTATCCGCTCCGTTTTCACCCCTGGCCCAATGAGTAGCCATTATTTAACTGTCGACCGATATGATTTTTTTTAGCTTTTAAACAACAGTAATAGTTCATGGTATAATTCAAGTTCGATTCTACAGCATGGTTCACGACACAAATACTGTATTCGCAATGGACGGAGTTTCAAACCTTTTCCCAATTCACGAGGTCATATGAAGTTATGAACACGAATGTATTTTTATTTTTAAATTTTGGATAATTGGTCAACATTATTCAACTACGTACTGTTTAATTTATATTTTGTTTTCGACCTAATTAAATTGGAAAGGTTTGATTGGCTCATTGGCACATTTTGCTCGTGTTTTGACGCACTAATCCAACGACTGCCCCACTTTGAGTGGAAAAAACGTGCCGTGCCGTGACTAATACACTGTAATTTTGATCTCGTACTGTGATCAAGTGAATAGTGATCCGTGTTGTGACTAAAATATCAAGAAGTGGTCACGGCACGCGAGTCACGCTGTATTCAAACGGGTCATGTTTGACTATTTTTTTATAATTTAAGTTAGTTTATTCAAGATTTATCATTGGATTAAGATCTAACGGTTCTAATTACACGTGACTCGCGTGATTACGTGCCGTGCCGTGTCGTGACTCGATCTTTCGCGTACTGTGACCAAAATGTTAAGGGGTGGTTACAGCATGCGACACGGAACAGTAACACATGTCATATCGTAATCGTGCCGTTCCGTGACGAAGCCAGCTTCATCGTGCCATTTTTCCCACTCTACCCCACTGCGTAAGCTATGACGTCATAACCAGGGTTTTACTTGCAATCAAGTAGCTGTTTTCTACGATGCTAATTTTATGTGTACCAAATAACAAATACGTGGGAAAAGTTTTCTGATAACCGAAGGTATTATTTCTACCACAAAAAATGGTCTTGTTTCTTTTTTATTAGAAAAAGGTGTCTGTTGCTTTAAAATAAGATGACTTTATTATTTGAATGTAGGAATAAAAAAGAAAAAGATTTGGTTCAATTTATTTTAAGAAAAAATATCGATCATTTGTAGAACAGCATGCTGGGCAAGTGGGTTTAAACTACTCGAGGAAGCATCGAACTAAAAGAAATTAAAATAATAAAGCAATAAAAACATCGTAAGTCAATTTAATGAGTAACTTCCTTTTGCTATGCTTCCACGCAACACCAAATATGCTCAAAACTTTTTATTTAAAAACTGAGTACTTCAATATATATTGACATCTATACAATTCCAACTGTATTTATTCAAGATTAAAAAATAAAAAAAACTGAATAAGTATGAGTGCAATAGCATACTTGTTAATTGTGTATTAGTATAATATTCATGCTTGCATTGAGCGATAATCATTATTTTAAGGATTTCAGAAAATAGACCACTGTTGACAACCACTCGGTTAAAATCGTTTGACAGCTATCAACAATTATGGTTAAATTGAATAAATAAATGAGGAGGGATCCACTTACAACAACTTGAAAGTTACAACATCTTACAACATCATTTTTTTTCATTTTTAAAGTCTAAATCGTCGATCCAAACCGTTAGATATTCAATCTATATTAAAACGTGCTTGCAGACTAAATTTTATATTTTTTGGAATTTTTTTGCTATTTATTAAGATGGGTACAAAATCGCTGTATTTATTAAAATTCTGCACCATTAAAAAACAGCGATTTTGTACCCATCTTAATAAATAGCAAAAAAATTTCAAAAAATGTAAAATTTGGTCTGCAAGCACGTTTTAATATAGATTGAATATCTAACGATTTGGATCGACGATTTAGACTTTGAAAATGAAAAAAAAATGATATTGTAAGATGTTGTAATTTTCAAGTTGTTGTAAGTGGATCCCTCCTCTAAATAAATATATATTTGATATACTGAAAATAGACTATACAACATGATTATCAGGTCTGTTATAGGTTCGTCTTAAAATCATTTTTTTTAAACTCCAAATCAAGGTTAGGTGGGACACTCCTTAATTGACTTTTTAAATTAAAATAATAATAAAAAATTCCCCAGGGGTCCTTCCTTGGACCGTAGTTACCGTTCTTCCCCTGGTCAAACAAAGCCCAAAATTACAACTCCAATAGGCCCAACCAAACCAACCTAAGACGAAAGCTGGAGTCAACACACCGTCGAATTTATACTATCTCCAACCTTATTGTACGAGTACGATCGTATGTCTTATAACTGCCACGTGGACCCCAGAAAAGGCTTATTGACTAAGAAATTTAAACAGGACCCACATGTCAATGGTAGATAAGCTGTGAGTTGTCCTTGCATTTCCCAAAAGATCGGAGAATCCAGACCATTCTCTAGGGCACAAAGAAAGCCGTCTCTATCTGCCTTCAAAAGCCGAAATTATCTCATCTAGCTCCCAATCCTTCCATTCTATCTCCACCTTCCCCTCTCATCTACTCTCTCTCTGATTGCCAATTGGGAGCACGATAGGAGATGCTATTTAAATATTCGTTCTTTTTTTAATAGCGAACAAGAGGTGCGTGCCTTTCATATCGTTTCTTGCCCTTTTTATTTTCCTAATTTTGATCCCTTTTCTTTCTTATTTTGAAGTAGATCCCTTAATTTTAATTCAAGTCGGTTGTCTAATTTTAGATTCATCCATTTTTGTTGTTGTTTTTCCCCTCCTTTTATATGTGTAGGTTCTAGTAATGAGACCTCTCTATACCATTTCTCTCCGGTGCTCGATTGAATTTGTAGCTCATCTCTGCTGTTTGAGAGAATAAGATGCCATCGGTTTATCTGACGAATCAAAAAGGGCTCCAGACCTCGACAGAGCTCCTTCTGGCACGGAGTCGTAGCTTTTTGTTTGGCAACACCTGGTTCTTCATCTCCCCAAAGTCTTCTTTGAGCGTTACTAGGGTTTTCCACACCGGGGATCGACGCTCGCCATTGCCGTTCGTCGGGGCATTAACACGAACACCTCTTGCGCGTAGCTCGGAACCTGAGGAAAGGATTACTTCAAGTGTTCTTCAAAAGGGTTTCATGTCGGCCTGTAATTATTTCCTTGGCCAGCCTCAGCTCCATTCCGTAAAATTACAAGGTTCTGTCAAAATTGCCACTGCTTTGGTGGTCTCAGCAAGGTCCCATGTGTGTTATGGATACAAAGGGTTGGATTATTGTAAGAGTGGGAATTTGAGAAACCGGGAGCCGTGGAATAATAAAATGGTATTTAAATCGTTGTGGACTGATGTTTCTGGGAAAAGTTTTAATTCAATCCCTTCAAAGGCAGGTACGTAGAAAACTATTACTATCTTTTGAAGCATATTAGGATAAAAATTTAATAGATTATATGTATACTGCTTTATTATTGCAATTTTTATTTTTAACGCAAACAAACTCTGTGCATGTTTCTTTTTTAAGGTTAGTGGCTTTATATGTCTAATGATTTCATTGATAAAAACATATTTACAACGAGTCAAATGACCCTCGTTCCTAGATCTACTCCATTAATCGCATCAATTCCTCTAAATTACCCTAATTTTCTATTCCTACTTATCTGCACTATGTGCATGTTACTATGTATTGCTAAATTTGACCTGTAACCGATCATTTTACAGTGCCATCAAGATTGAACCTCTCTCGGATCTTTATGAAATAAAGCATGAAAGTAATCAACCCAAATTTGTCTAAGACCAAAGAAAATCATTTTTTATTTGCATGAAATATTGACCAGCTGTCTAAGTTTGTCTGTGGCTATCACACTGATAAATCTCAATTACATTTTTAATCGAGTGCCAATTACTACATCTTGCATCGAGTTTCCTTATTCTACTTCTTCAATGTCAGGGATTCAAGATTTTAAATCACCTTGTTCGGCAGCATCTTATTCTACCGGGGCTGCACCCGAAGTGTCTTTTGATGGAGCTCCTCGGGACGAACAGTCCCCAATTTCTAGCACTACTGTTGATGCGTATGCATCTCATGTTTTTTTTTTCCTGCTATTTTCTCTTATTTTTATGTAGACTAATCAGAGGCGGAGAAATGATTTTAATCTATGGGGTCAATATGCACACAAGGACTTTAATCGGGGGTGGGTGGGGGGGGGGGTCAAATTTAGCATACATATAGCAATTTTATCTATAATATTATAATCTATAGTACAAGTTTAAAGGGATTTTAGGTTAAATGGGGGTCAATTGACCCCCATTTAGCAAATGTGAACTAATAATTAATTCAATTCATTACAGGCCTGGTAATTTATACCTTAAGGCTTGGATGTCTAATTTATTAGTCTTATATATGGACAAGAAACTTAGTTTTTTATACCTCTATTCCTTTTTGATGAATTACCTTTTATCATGCAAACAGTAAACCCGCTGAGGCAAGGGCACTAAAGCTTCTTTCTGGATCTTGCTACCTACCGCATCCAGACAAGGAGTCAACTGGTGGAGAGGATGCACATTTCATCTGTGTTGACCAACGGACAATTGGTGTGGCCGATGGCGTCGGCGGCTGGGCTGATCTGGGTGTCAATGCGGGCCTGTACGCCAGAGAGCTTATGTCAAATTCAGTATCTGCAATCAAAGATGAGCCCAAGGGCTTAGTTGATCCTTCTAGAGTCTTGGAGAAGGCTTACACAAGCACCAAGGCCCGGGGCTCCTCAACTGCGTGCATTATTGCTCTCACAGATCAGGTTTCAATTTAAATGATATTATATATAGAGTGATGCTATGGTACTATGCACATTGCACTTTGCTCCGTACTATGGATGCATGTCTCCATTTTCCGAGTCCAAGCAGTCAATCTTAACCGCTCAACATGATCTGATCCATTTGAAAATGTGCTTGGAGGCCTAATTTTACATTTTGTAGAATTTTTTTACTATCCTTTTAGATAGATAGAAAATCACTACTTTCGGATGGTCCAAAATCTTTTTATCAAGTGATTATGTACCTATCTAAAAAATTAGTAAACAAATTATAAAAATAAATTTGACCTCCAAGTACATTTTCATACGAAGATCAAGGTGAATGGTTCGGATTGACTATTTGAACTTTGAAAATGAAGATATGGATCCATAGTACGGACCAAAGTGCGCTATGCATAGTACCGTTGCCTCACTCCACACACACATGTATTGAGTGTGTTTGTTGTTAGCTAGCACCTACATCCTTCGGGCTTTCTTCTGTTTCTCTCTCTCTCTCTCTCTGATTTTTTTTGCATTATATGGTCCATTTGTCTCAAGTTTTGATCCCCTTTTTAATAAAATAGAGTCAAAAGGAAAAAGTAAATAATGTAGGCATTTCCTTGCACAACATTAAATTTAACAGCAAGGCATGAAAATTCATTTATTTAATTGACATTTTTTTCCTAATTTTGTAGGGAATTCATGCTATTAACCTAGGGGATAGCGGTTTCGTTGTAGTTAGGGAAGGCTGCACAGTATTTAAGTCACCTGTACAACAGCATGATTTTAATTTCACTTTTCAGCTGGAGAGTGGCAATGGCAGTGATCTTCCTAGTTCTGCCCAGGTGTGATTTTACCTTCTCATACTTCACATTTGGTGTCTCTCTTTATACAAGATCTTTACTGACTGGACATGAGTGAGTCTATGGTACTCTATGCATATCACGGGTTGGTCTGTAGTACAGATCAATATTTTTGTTTTCAAAATCCTAACGGTCGACCCAAACCATTCAACATGATCCTAATATGAATATGTACTTGCAGATCAAATTTTATATATATTTTTTTAACTTTTTTACTATTTTTTAAGGTAGGTAGAAAATCACTTGATCTGAAAATTCTGGACCATCCAAAAACAGTGATTTTCTACCTATCTTAAAAAAATTCTAAAAAATATATAATTCAGGCTGCAAGTACATATTCATACGAAAAATATGTTGAACGGTTCGGATCGACCGTTAGGATTTTGATAACGAAAATTAACGAAAATATTTATCCATATTACGGACCAAATCGTGCTATGCATAGTACCATAGACTCACTCAATGGACATTATCAGCATTATTAAAGAATTGAAATAAAAAAAAAGGACCAGAAAAAAAAAGGGGTTGATATCATATATACACACCCTTCTACTCTTTTTCTAATTTCAGATTTACCTGTCAACTCTTCAATACATCTTATATATCCATGAACTCTTAAAGTATTTTCATATTTACCCATCAACTCTTCAATATATCTTTGTAAATCCTTCAATCTTTAAATCCTAGCTTAAGCTGAAGAGAGCTGATTTCTAATTCGTTCTTTCGGTACCCTTGTCCAATGATTGGCATCACTTCTGCCAACATGTCAACAATTGCAGGGTGGTACTTGTAAGCTTGAGACATGTACATGTCAGATATTATCAGCACGGACAGTAAAATATTTGCTGTGACCTATTTAATGCCCCCTGACATGGTCTTTTGACCCCTGTAGGTATTCAATATCTCTGTGGAATCAGGCGATGTCATAATTGCTGGCACAGATGGTCTATTTGACAACCTCTATTACAGCGAAGTAACCGCCGTCGTTGTGCATGCGGTAAGAGCTGGGCTCGGGCCCCAGGTCACAGCACAAAAGATTGCAGCACTTGCTCGTCAAAGAGCCCTGGATAAGAACCGGCAAACCCCTTTCTCCACTGCAGCACAAGATGCAGGATACCGGTACTATGGCGGAAAGCTTGATGACATCACTGTTGTGGTCTCTTACATCACCTCCTCAGACTAGGTTGTTAAATTTGTCAGTTTCATCTGTAGTGGTTTTCTGGGGTGTTTTGTGTAGCGACTCACGGAGTCTAATGCAATTACAGGTGCTTGTTACACATTTAGCTACGGAAGTTGCTCGACAGTCTAAGTATGCTGTGACGGTGCTATGAATCACCAGGGAAGATATTTTTTTATAAATTCTGGTCTCTCTTGGTTTGGAGTTGTGTATAGGAGGCTTAGGTGTTTGGATAATTTGCCGCTAGTTAAAAAAAAGCTTGTGAAAGGTGAAAAACTGTTTTTTTATTACACGAAAGGATGTTTATTTTGTTAGGATTTATAGGCCTTTTTACTATTGATTAGATTACTTCGTAGTTTTTTTATATATATAATATCACCATGTCAATGAAGAACAACAAGAGCATGATCCATAGTAGTTGCTCTTGTTGGCATCTTTGTTTATCTTTGATAGTTTTAGTTGTATTTTATTTTCTTTTGTGTGATATCATAGTTGCTCTTGTTGGCATCTTTGTTTATCTTTAATAGTTTTAGTTGTATTTTATTTTCTTTTGTGTGATATCATCGCTGCTTGATCCTTTGGTTGTATGTTAGAACCATCAAATAATTTCTGTACAACTGTCGAAGAGCCCAAAACAATTTGCTCAATATTTGGGAGAACAAGTAATAAAACGAATAACTCAATAATGTAATCATCAAGTTGCAAAATTTCGTAACCCTTTTCCTAAATTCTAGTAAAATGTAGGTATTGCCTGCGCTACATCCCTTATCAATCTTATTTCCACTTTTCATGACAAGTCCCCTTCAAGTATGGTGCAAATGTATGTGCAGACATAATAATTTTTGTAGGTAATGAACCTGAGCTGTTTCTCTTGATGAGTAGTCAATTGGTTTAGCTTAATTAGCAACTGTTTTGCTTTGAATTTGGTACCATGTGGGTACAAAAGAAGAATTTAATGTGTAAAGTTTGGTTCCTATTTTGAACGGAAGAAGTTGACATTGCCACACTTTCCCAAAAAAAGGGTTGTTCTAGGGATAGAGATCACGAGTAGCCAAAATTTATTTAGTTACAATCTTAATATTTCAAAATTCTGATCTTACCATCACTTTTTGAAATATTCAGAATATAACACCCACACAGACTGACGCTGCAGAGGACCAAGAGGTCATGCGCACCTCAGAGCTGCGTATCACCTAGGTCATGGTGTACATGACCCTTTTATAAATGGAGTTGATTCATGTTCTCACGCGCATGTCTCACCAATTTAGTTATGCGCAGCTTCGGTCTGTGGAGGTTGGAGCTGCGTGGGGGTAGGATGTGAATTTTCTAGGAATTGATGGTAAGGTCGGAATCTTTTAAATATTAAGACGGTAACTAGAAATATTTCGGAACTGGAGTAGGTAATAGCTGAGCATCTAACAATAAACGACGTCACTGACGTCAAATTTTATTCGACAAGCTTTATTGATGTAATCATGCAACTAAAAAGAGCTATAATTTTGATCGAAATGAAAGGGTAGTCTCTTTTAGCAAGGACATGACTTGCTCGATTCTGATGCTCTTTTATAGACGCCGTGCGTATTACCTTATACCAATATTTTCTATACTAATCTCATACAGATTATAATCCTTTTTTTTATAGAATAATTATATTCATCCCCCTTCTATCTCTGCACCTACAGTAGTCTCTCAATAGTCCCCGCGTCAACCTATATCAAATGAAGTAGTGAGGACCTCTCATCTCCGCATCAACCTTCCAATCGTCTCTACATTAACCATTATCTAACAAAAATAGTTAACTACATAGGTATTACTCTAGTGCATAGGTGTAAATACTTGTAATATTTGATATTATTACTTTCAAATGTTAACCAGTGTCATATGTATAAAATACTTGCACGACGAGATATAAATACTTGTGTGACAACGAGCCCGAAAGTACATCATTATGGATCTCATTTGAAATAAAAATTACGTAGAAGACGTTTGTGATTTTAGATTTGCAAACTTCATAATAAATTGTCAGAAATGTAAACGAGATAGAATGAAAAAAAATACACATCTAAAAACGTGTATGGCCCCCTATGTAGTTTGAGATCTGGAGAGAGAATTATTTATGTAAAATTTGTTCACCTTATAGGTATAAATAATTTCATTCTTAGATATAAATACTTATGTGCATAGGTATTAATACTTGTGAGACAACAAGTTCGAAAGTACGTCATCATGGATCCATTTGAAAGAGAATTGCGTAGAAGACGTTTGTGGTTTTAGATTCACAAAATTCCACATAGATCGTCAGAAATGTGGACGAGATTGAACAAAGAAAAAGAAACTCACATCTAAAAATGTGTATGACCTCCCCATATAGTTAGAGATTTTATTGGAGAGAATTATTTATGTAAAAATTATTCACTTTATAGGTATAAGTATTTTCATTCTTAGGTATAAATATTTCCGTGCATAGATATTAATACTTTAGAAGAAAAAAAAAAAATCTGTGCTGGAGTTTTTGTGGTCCCCCATGATAATTATGGAAGTTAAGTGGGGGGGTGTAATGCGAGGATAGAGATGCAGGGACAATTATCAGGATCCTTTTTTATAATGGTCATAAATCGAATTATTCAACTATTTAATTTTAAAAAAAATAATTATCCGGATTATGAATCTGCCAATGTCCATATAAAATTTATTGCCTTTGCCACTAAACTAAAAATTAATTATTTTGAAAATTCAATTATTTTCAAACAATTACGTCTTATCTAGAGATCAAACAATTACCTCTCATATAGGGTCAAACACTTACACCCCGGAAAGAAAAAACAATTCCCGCCTTAGTAAGGACCATCATATGCCAAAAGCAAACCATAAACTTAAATCTGAAATGCAGAACATAGTACCTGATTATGTGGAATCCAATTGCGAAGAGTCATCTCCTTATGCGTGAGACAAATCTTCAATAGCAAGAGGCGCCTTTTCTTGTCGGTTCGTCGTATGGTTGTGGATTAAGCCTTTTAAGAGAGTAAGATGTGGTCCTTGAGAAATCCTCTTCAAATATTCTAACATATTTCTCTTCTCAGTTCTTTGATAATGAAAAAAAGGAGAAGGCACTCAGATTCTCTCTAAAATAACTACTGCTCATAATTCTGAGCTGTTCGTTATCTTGTGCCTTAGGGATCCATCCTTATATAGGAATGCACTTCTAGAACAAGAGTGTAGCCACACCAAATTTAGTGCGGTCACACAAACCAAGTCGGTTGTACTACAAAATTGCCTTGTTTCAACCCACATTCCCAAGTCCAGAATTAACCTGCACTAGTTTGTGCTACCTTGTCTAACCGCACAAACAGTCGCACAAAATTACTTGTAAGGCTTAATATCAAACTCTGAAATTTTGCCTAGCTGCACAGGCTCTCTATATTCAGTCCAACTAGATGTACATCTCTGCACATTTACTCTGGTTTTCTGCGGCTTTTATAGGGTTGCACCTATGACCGCACAAACCCTCTAAATAGATAATTATTTGAATTGAAAATCTCAGAATCAGTTCATTAATAATTTGATTTTTACCAAAATTATTTTACATATTTATAAATAACACTCTATTAAATATATAAATTGTCTAATATCTTAATTCTATGTTAAATTATTTTAACTATAATAATTTATAATTATATTACATATATGCTCAACGTTGAATTATGTTCTAGCACAAACTGAACCCAAAGGGATGTTACAAAGCATGATTTATTTTTTAATACGACTCGTGTGGGAAGTAGCTGGACCTTGGATTTGGGTGAATTATGGGCCTTTCTCAACCCATGTTCAGAAACTGATGACTTTTTGCATTCCTCAGCGGCCGATGATAAAGAGAAAATTAAATTAGAGCTTTACTAATTCCAGTATCTATCTCTTGACAGATAAGTTCTATACAAAGTGAATCTGTGGGCGTCATTGAGAGAGAAAACTTATAATGATCTATGCATAGAACTATAACCTATAGTTTCCATGTAAAAGTTACCAAATGCTGTTAATTGTGCAACACTTAATTACTAATCTATAATTAGAACCCCAGAGTTTTCCTATTTCTAGGGTTGAACTTGCATTTACTTGGGTAACATTTTCCGTCAAATTTCGCGAATAAGGTTTAACGGCTTGAACTTGCCTTATTCCACACAAAAGAAATACAATATATCGTCTCCATAATTTCAACTAAGAGAAATCCACTAATTTTTGTTCACAGATTGTCCACAATTTTATCCAATCTCAGTTTCAACTGTCATTAAATTCCTACGGTTCCACCTGCTAACGATCTCGTCTCCTCTCCTATTTAAGCATCTCATCTCGCGACTCCGTATCTTCTTTTTTTTTAATTTCATTTTCGAATCTTTTATTTCCGATCAGATCTGCTCTGCAATTTTCGCAATTTCCGTGATTTCCTTCCTCTTTCGTCTTGAGGGAACATTCAAGAGTAGTATGGGAGAAGCGAGAATCTTCATGAGATTTCCTTTCTCTTTCTCGACGAAACCTTCAGGGGTGGATTTCGATCGGATAGAAGTTGTCAGGATTGAACAACATGCTGAAATTTAAATCTAGTGAGTTATTTCTTTATTTCTGTTGAATTTGTTGTTTGATTTGGTACAGTAACGGATCTAGTATTGTTTTGAACTTTTATTTGAATTTGTTTTTTGATTTGATGCAGTAAGGGATCTCGTAATCATCTTGTCAAAATTTGGAGAAAAAAGATGATAGAGAGGCGATATAAAGTATTAATCTTGTCGTTTTACAGTATTCACCGTTAAATTTACAGTATTCATCTTGTAATTTTACGATATTCATCTTGTAATTTTACGGTATACATCTTGTGAACAGTTACTAATATTTAACAACGTGGTTGTGAATATTTGATATATTAATGTTTTATAGTTTGCATCTCGTTAATTTTACTGTTTGCATCTGTTGTCTTCATTGTATGCAGTAACAGATCTAGCATTTTAACAACGATTTTATCTGAATATTATTCGTATGTTGTTATTTCGTTTGATTGTGTATTTATCATTTTTTACATTACATATATATCTGAATTACAAGATATATGTAACATTTTACAGGATATGACACATTAAATTTGTACTGGTGGTTTCAATGTTTCTGGATGTTTGAAAATTTTAATTATATTTTTTGTAAGATGTGTTATATAAGTTACAGCATTGAGTTAGTAATTTTACAGGATTGATGCAAATTAAATGAAAGTTTTCCTGGATGTTTGAAAATGATAATTACGTTTTTATATTATTTGTTACATAAGTTACAACATTGAGTTAGTAATTTTACAGGATTGACGCAGATCTAATGACAGTGTTCCTAGATGATTGAAAATGATAATTACGTTTTTATAATATTTGTTATATAAGTTGCAGCATTGATTTAGCAATTTTACAAGATTGGCGCAAGTTAATTTTACAGCATTGATTTTGCAGTATTTAATTTACAGTGAGATCCTAAAGAAAAAAATTATGAAATTAAAAAAAAATTAAAAATTTATAATTTTGCGAAAAAAAATTATTTTCGAGATTTATTTAAAAAAAAATGTCAGTTGTAGATGTTTTTTAGGTTTGGAATGTATTAAAAGTTTTTGTAAAATTGTCATTAATCACAAATAACTGCCATTAACAGCAAATAACTGTCATTAACCGTTAGTAAGAAAAGTACAGTTAGTTGTCCAGTAATTCCGCACAAAATACAATTAATTTGCCAAATTGACAAAGTTACAAACTATTAATGAAAGTTTCTGAATGTTTAAAAAAAAATTATTACGTTTTTTATAAGATTTTTTTTACAAGTTACAGTATTAAATTATTAAATTTACAAGATTATCACATGTCAAATAATTATTTTTCTGTGAATAAATACCTGTAAATAATTAGACACTTCCTAAAACTAATTAGAAAGATGACCAAAACAATAAAAACGAAGCAATGTGAAGCTAGGATTAAAACCGCATTAAAACATTTCTTTAACATAAGATATATTATCAAATAATCAAATTATCAGAAAACACTAGTTAAAATACAATGTCCTGAGCTTTCTAACGTGAAATTAGCTTACCACATCAATCTGTTAAAACAACCTCAAAAAGAAGCTACATCACCTAAATAGTAGCGGTCAACTGTATATATAGCTGAAGCTTCTAAACAAACCCTCACTAAAAAAAGGGATGTGTTTTTGCTTTGCTTCAGAACGTGTCAGAGATGCGTAATATGATTCATCTTAAATTAGAATCAAAGCTCTTCTAATTGGAGTTAGCGTGGCCGCCGTTTTCTTCAGTTGACTTGACTACATTCATTGAGCACGGTTTTAAGCAGAGTGTAGTCATAATTTCTGGCCCATGCTGCTTAATCATCTCTTCCTATTACCAAAAAAAAAAAAAACCAGAAAAAAGTTAGAAAAAGAAACACAAGAAATGTTTCTTTAGCATGGAAGAAATAATAACTTGCATTTTTCATATTACCGACTAACAGCCAATTTTTTTCTGATTCTTTTCAAGAATAAGCAAAACCACTAGAGCTAATAAATTTGTAATTATAATTTTCTACATTAACCGATACACTCGTGTTAATGACAAGTTCATGTAATTGCATTTGAAATTCAGTTTGCTTGATTGTAATTTAATATTTACAGAGAAAAATGCTTAGAGATATTTGCCAATCATCAACGGATTACAGATTACAAAAATAATACTGGAAATGTTTTAGAACAAACTACCGGTCTAGAACCTTTGATGAGATATTTGCTCAAGATTCTTTTCCGTAAATTAACCAAATTTCCAGAACTTTTATTGTATTTCATTGCAAAAACACGGAAATATTGGGGTATTGTTTGCATGACCATAAAATCTAAGTGGGAACTAACCATTAGCTGATTGTTCTCAGTTTCCACATTTTGCAAAGCTTCCTTGAGTTCAAGAATTTTCACTTTCAATTCACTGTTCTCACTACTCAGCTCTTTCACCGTCTTCCCCAGCTCTTCGCACTCTTGCTATTAACCAAACAAAAAGACTCGTAAATCATCAAAGTCACTAAGGTTCGAATTATATTTTTATAAAACAAAAAAAGCTTTTGCTTTGTGCTCCATGAACAAACAAAGAAAAAGGTAAAAGTTAAGCTCAAAATCTTTTTCAGACAGAAAGAGGAATAAACAACAGATGCCAACTTTCGCCTCTCGGTTAGTCAGTGAGAAAATGAGGAAGCAATTTTAAGCAATTAAAAACAAAGAAAAAACCTGTTTCCGTAGCCTTGACCTCCTTGCAGATTCCCTATTTGATTGCTTTCTTCTCTCCCTCTTCAATTCCCTCTCATCCTGCTACAAGTAATACACTATATCAGTGAGGTTAATAGTTGTACATGTTATTGTGCAGGTATTGCCAGAGGTACCAACACGTCACAACTCACAACAGAATTGTAGGAACGAGATCAGGAATATCTGATTAAATTCTTCCAAATGCTCATATTAGAAAATTAAGAAGATTACATTATTTAATGACTAAATAGATGAATTCACATCCTCCCCGGTACTGTAATAGGGAATCTTTTACAATTACTGGATCTGGACCGTTCTTTTTAACTTGGCACGAATCTCAAAGCCCAGTAATACTGCCCCCGCCTTAGCCCGAATCCCAAAGCAGTTGGAGTTAATCTTAAACCGTAAAGTGAAGGGAATCTTTTACAGTAATGGAGAGGACACTTGTTCCTAAATAGATTGGCAAATGCTGAAAAAGTGACATGCCATATTAGTTTAAACTTCGCATATAAAAAAAAAAACTTCTAGTTAATTTTATGATTTAACTTTCATGAAGCAGGGCAGGGAGTCGGACAAAATAGGACTGAGATTTAAATAATCAAAATGACTTAAAAGCGATAAAAACAAAAAAGAAATAAAGATACCGCTTGAAATGGAGCTACATCATTTGGTCTTGAGTTCAAGGCAAGAGCACTAGTATGACTAGTGTTCCAGATATCCATCCCCATGTGCAAACTTGTGGCTGCTGGGGCGACAGCTGTCCTGCCGGGTGCAGAGACTGGGAGCTTAGAAGCAGCTCTGCCCCTCACATATTGTGATGAATCATTACTGTTGTTACACAAAGATAAAGCCTGAGATGATTCCCCTGGTTAAATTACAGATCAATCATAATGTTAGACACTATGTTGGATCTGAAAACTTAAGTTACTTTAAATTGGTGTCATGTAGAGATCACAGCTTAAGTAAAGCTAAGCCTCAATATCTGTTGCCTGTTTGTTCTATTATGAGGGGATAATAGGTTCAAAATTGCTTTCTAATGCGTCTGAGAAATGGGAAAAATATATATATATAAATATTATTGAATGTGATTGATAGACCACCTTCTGTGTAGGATTTGCCATATTTTCTCTTTTTGGCAGAGGAACCCTGGGGAAAAAAGTAAACAAACTTGAAGAATTAGTCCACACTGAGGGTTACAGTTTCAGTCTCTAGTATGGACCAAGCCATACAGAGCCACTCTAACTAGTAACTCCAGAGGACCTTGTTGGTGGTTCTCACAATTGAGTCTGTATCCTATGATATCTCAAATTTTCAGTTTACATGCCAGTTCACATGCTAGTAACTAAAGACAGCCCAATTTTTTTTTGGTGCATATTCGGAATGAAGGGGGTAAGTATTATTGTGCTTCGAGATTTGTGCAGAAAGGATATGAATGGTCCTGATTTTGCACAGATCAACTGAAAGTTTGAGATATCTCAGGGGATGCGAATTCATCACAATTACCATTTTGTACCATTCTTTTCAAGTAACTGCTGGTTGTACACTAATTTGCCTCATTTAAGCAACAGACCATAAAACCAGAAATCTTCTAACTCCAAAGCATCAAAAAGTAAGGTCATACTATCAGTACATCTCAGTTTTAACACCAGCTTGACAACAATTTTAAATATGATTGAAATCAATAAACAAATATGTACCTTCACTTCTGCATCATCATCTCTTGTTTCTGACGAATCATCATCACTGCTGCTGAAAAAGAAGCAACAACCAGAAGAAATTGTAACAAATAAGTACCACATTTAAAAGAGAAAAGGATTGAAATCAACCAATGAAGGACAAGGGTACACCAAAACAAACCTTTGAGAAGCCATATTCCCAGAACCTGAGGTCCCTTTTCCTCCATCTCGTGATTTTTCAGGTGTATTTTCAGAACTACCCTTGTTCCTTTCCTTATCTTCTATTTGTCTTCCTTCACTTTCGCCCATTGCATAAGCCATGCTCTGTAAGAAAACTCATCAAACCGGAAACAGAGCAAGGCAAAATTGAGACAAGGCAGGCTTAAATATGTACAACTTACCACAGCCATTGACGGGTGGGGATAGTATGGTCCTGAACCTGAGTAATACACTGAGTAAGGCATGGGAGTTCCATATGCAGGCATGACATGCTGTATATATAAATATAAAAAAATTAAGACTCTTTGCATATGCGATTTTAAATAATCGAATTTCATAGAAAACTAGTTACCACATCTGTAAATTTAAATATAATCGTCTATATTCAAAGCCAACAACTTCTGAACCAGGGTGCTGATAGAGTACTGATTCTCTTTCTCTCTCCTCCCCTCTGTTTTTTTTTTTTTTTTGTGTGTAATGCTTACTTGTACAAATGAGGTCAGAGTTGAGTCTCCAAGTTCATAGTATATAACAGAAAACAGCAGTACTTGAATCACTACTGGGCATTTTATTAAATCCAGGCTGAATTATCAAGTGCCCGATTAATGCATCCAGCCAAATTTTATGCCTTTAAAGCCCTTTAGAACAAGCATGATTTACCCAATTGAATAACTTCTCACCGAGAATCAATAGTGCATTAACACCCTTCTAACATAATTCCAGGTTTCCAACTACGACTGAAAGTCAGAACCCAACAAAACAGCCTATATTTCTAATTGCAGTGATGATGTTCCTGCTTTGTTTTTTCTATAAGAGATGTGCTCTATGTGTTGCTTGTAATAAGTTGAAGAGGCATGCCTTTTAAACATTTCTGGTATTGGTATGCCTCAAAAATATTGAGTGTTTTGCTTTACTCAGATTCTTAGCTGATGTTTAAGTCATTCAAAGGGGTTTAAGGGATTTTGAGTTTGATGCCAGGTCAATGATGAACCTGTGAGCCGAAATTTTGATGCTAGCTTTCTGATTCAGTCAGTTAGGTTACAGTATCTAATTCATGAAGCCGGGTGTGTGTGCTGAGATAATACTGGCATCACGGGGTTTTTTACTTAGTGGTTCTGTCTTGGTTGTTATGTTTGAATTTTGCATATTAGGATCTTTGTAAGTTTTTCTTTCATCAATGGAAGGGCATTAAGCCCATTTTTCCAAAAAAAAAAACTATTTAATCAACTAGAACATACGGACAAAATCAATTACTCCCCTTCTCCGGTATAATTAATTTCTAAAACATATAAGTCGGGATGAAACAGTACCTGTCCAGGCCAGACATAAGGGAACATCGCTGGCCACTCGTGAGAATTCGGGTACGCCGCAGCGGCCATGACAGCGTGGTTCGCTGACGGGGCAACATCAGCCCTGTTGCTAAGCTCCGGAGGCTTGTTCTGCCCCTCCGACGCCATAGAAGGGGAGTCGAGACAAAATTAAACAAATAAATATCTCTTAATCAGATTTTACCTTTTTGGTAGGGGGAATTAAACGAGAGATCCAAAAGGGCAAGAGAAAGTGTTGCGAGTAGGAGTGCAGAGAGAGAGAGAGAGAGAGAGAGAGAGAGCTAGGGTTTGGAGCGTGGCGAGAGGTGGGGAGTCTGTCCGACGCGGCGATCGATGGATGGATTGGAGGAAGGGGATTTATGGGAAGCGTGGTGCGTCTGGGGTCCACAGAGAGAGACCGTATTCTTTCGGACTTTATTCGGTGCACCTGGAGCATGTCAGCTCGAACCCCTGTATAACTGGGGTTTAGAAATCAGAACTCTATTTCGAACGCCTGTAAAATAACACTTGGTAAAGAGGTGGCTGCCCTATTTTGAGAAGTGAAGACTTATTATGTTTTACTTTTTTTTTTTCTTCATATTTTACGATTTTAAATTTTAAATAGTTGATCCGTTCATGATAAAATATACCTGAAAATCAAATTTTATAGTTTTTAAAAATTATTTATTATTTTTTAATTAGTGAAAATTGCTGTAGAAAAATGATTCATAAATGACCAACTTATTGTAGAAATAATGAGATGAAAGCAAGAAAATATGGTAAGTCTTTTTCGCTCAAAATAATTTAATTATAAAAAAGGTCATGATTTGATCATTTCAAAACAAAAAATACTACGGTAGTAATTAGTAACTGTGTTTTCTCAAAACTTTGCTCTTATAGCGATATTCATAGTTTTCGTTGAAAGTCTGTAATTAATGAATAAGAAAATTGAAAAAAAAACATTCATCACGATGCAAGTAAAAAACAAATAAACTTATCTCACTGATGAATAAAAAAACAAACGCTGTACTTTATATCGCATATACGTACTCAATGGTGCGACATACTGTTATATATGTTCGAATATGTTTATCAACATTTTGGACTAAAAAAAATACGGTATTGGCCTTTTTATTCAAACACAAAACACTCATAAATGGAGGAGCCGAAATTATTACTTCAATCAAATAAATATAAGAATAAATGGCTTAATTCAAAGATGTCTTGGATGAAAATTTACCATTGTTGTTGGATAGTTAAATTGCTAAGTGTTTACAACTAACAGAAAAAAGATATAATATATATGTAATACAGTGTATGCAAGTACACTTATAATAGCTTTTTTAGAACGCATGAAAATAATATTTTATGTACACGCGTCTATGAACGGAAGGTAATAATATTTAATATACAATAAAAAAGATTATGATTTTCTCGAAGAAGTAGTTGTCAAAATATTGGAACTCAAAGTAAACGTAAGTTTGTAATTTGCTCACTATTTTTCGAAGAAGATCATAGATATATAGTTTTTTTTTAAAAAGATCAACACACAAATCTGGGCAGTATAATACTTCTGATAAAAGTAACATATGTCATTCTTGCCACTAACAATGATAAGTGTAAATTTTATCAATAAATTATTTTGTCACAAATTGATCGTTTGTGATTTGTTCCTCTATAGTCATTGAACTTTTTATTTGTTTTAATCAATTCACTTAGTTACTTTTTTCGTCTAAAATATTAACAAAATATGCTTATTCATCTTCATTTCCATGTCTTTTTTTTTTTATAAAGGCTTGTATGCTTCCATCTAAATGTCATTTTATATTTTGGACGAAAAATGTAGCACAGTGCCTTAATTAGAATAAATACAAAGTTCAATAGCTACATAGAAATAAATTCAACTTAAATGAGAAATTCGTGACATTCGACAAAATTTACTCTGATAACAGCCATTCATAATATTCATATAATATTATTTAGCAATTACACGAGCAAGGAAAATTCCGACAGATAAAATGCAATCCGTATATTATACAAGAAATTTTATACAAATTTTTTCATTCATCAGGTAAAAAAGCAACATCTCTAATTTTATTTATTTATTAGATTATATTTTGATATGATTTGAGAAAATTGTTGTCAAAGTTATACAGATAAGTTTCTATTATTAAGGGCTTGTTCAGCTGCACAGTGGAATTGAAAATGAGTACAGGAATACAAAAATTTTTAACTGAAAATTACTATTTATATAAAAGAAATAAAATTCAGTATGAATAAATTTTTATTTTTCATATAAACAGTAATTTTTATAAAGCAGCCAAACATGTCATAAATGATTCCCATCCATATATTATTTGTTTTAACATTGTCTCGATACTTGTGTTGAACACGTCATCATCGTGAGGTACAAAATTTTCTTTTAAAATGAATTTATAACATCTTTCTAATTGGCCAACGGTGAGCAGCCCAAAGCATTATTCTGCCATAAATTATAGATGATACAGATTCCAGACTTCTGACCCCGAGGTGTAAAAGAGGTTACGTTTGCAGTGTTGCGGTGTATTCCGGTGATATACTCCGAGTGCAAACTAAAATGGGTGTTCGTTTGGGAAAGGTTCGAGAGAGGCAGATGTGGGGATGAGTTGGACACCGGGATCCGCGCGCTGATTTGGATAACACGATATAATGGCTACACCCGGAGTGGAGACGTGCTCGAGTTGAATAAGATCCCAGTTAAAGGAATTGGGATTACTTGCAACGAGTACGGATAATTTTAACCTACCGTGAGTTGCGACATGGGAACAAAGTCTGACGACGTGTTTTAGTAACCTCTTACACCATTTTGAGACCTGGAGAGTTCATAGAAAATCTGGGAACAGTTTCGTCCGACAACAAGGATAATTAGTTTGGCCTGGTTTCAAATTTAATTGGGTCAAGCTGGTCTATCGTACGGACGTAAACCATCTGCAACCAATGATCTCTGCTCTCCAGGAAGTGGAGATAAATAGATAATGCAAGATTTATTTTTTCTTATCTCGGTTAAAATTGGAAAAAAAAAATTTAGTGAGCCAATAAAAGGATTCTTTGGCGAGCGACTGCGTCTGATTTCGCCCCGTCAAAATTTATTTATTTTTCGGATTTTATTTTGTATGGAGATGATCATATAAGAAGTGGTTTTCTAAATCTTCACCTAAATGATCAGGGTGTTAATTTAGTAATTTTATATATCTCTTGTCATAATAAAATTACATTTATAAAATAATGGTAGGAAATTTTTGTAAATTCAGCGAGGTCAATTAATTTCACTGACTTTGTCACTGATTATAACTTTATATAACGAGCAATCGAGAGTTCAGCTAAAATATTTCCGGTAGCAACTGTGTTGAAGTACGGATTAAATTTTAAAATTTTATATTTGAAATAAAGTATCTTAATAAATTTGTTAAATAATAAACTTGTAGAATATTAAAAAAAATTTACTATTTTTTATGATATCTGAAAATTGATCTTCTTTGGACCTAAAAATAAAATAAAAGTACTGATATTTTACGGCCATTTTTATTAATACCCAAAAAACAAAACGAAATTTTAAAAATAACCTTGAATTAATTTTTTTTTTAAAAATAACCCAACCGCCCGGGCCCGGGGCGGCCCAAAATAGAAGTGATCCGCCTGGGCCTGGGGCGGGTCACGAAGAGAGCAAACCGCCCCCACTGCGGGCGATCCAGTGGTGAGCAAACCGCCCCAGGGTCGGGCAGTCCACTAGTGATCATTTAAGCGAAGACTCGGATGATTGCCGCACAACTTTTGATCCGTCCGTCGGATCGGGCTGAAATTTGGACAGGAGCTCCGCAGCCCCAAATCCAAGCTAACTTACTTTCCAGCCCGATCCGACCGTCGGATATAGAGTTTTAGAATTTTCTTTACAATTTCAGAGTTTTTAGGGTCTTTTCGTGCATCATTTACTGTTTTGACTTTGCACGATTAAAGTTTACTGGTACAAAATAATTGGGGGTCTCCCCCGGATATCCGAAACATCAGAATTTCAAAAAACCATCGTTTAGTGCCTCAAAAATGCAGTTAAAGTTTTCGTTCAACGGTAGACGTTGGATCAGCGATTTTCAAAGTGGCTTAATAAATAGTAAAAAAAATCAGAAAAATATAAAATTTGGTCTCCAAGCACATTTCAATATAGAGATGACTTATTAGTATATACCCTCATATGCTTATGTAAGTAGAGTAGCCAACCTCTTTCTCTCTCTCTCTCAATATATATATACATATGAGAGACTAATGTGCATTCGTATGCATATGGGCCAAAATACATACGGTCTAAATTTAAAAGTTCAAAATTCAAAAAGTCGATTTGAACCGTTCATCTTGTTCTCCATATTAATATGTGCTTGGAGACCAAATTTTACATTTTTCTGAATTTTTTTTACTATTTATTAAGCCACTTTGAAAATTATTGATCCAATGGTGGCTGCTGATTTTACTATTTTGTGTATCCACCGTTGGATCAACAATTTTCAAAGTAGCTTAATAAATAGTAAAAAAATTCAGAAAAATATATTTCGGCCCATATGCATATGAATGCACATTAGTCACTCTCTATACACACACACACATTATGTTCAATGGTTTGGATCGACTATTTGGACTTTAAAAATATAGAGTGTAATTGGATCCCTCCTCATATATATATACATATACACACATATCCGACATTCTTATTTATATCCAAAAAAGAAAATTAAAAAAATAACCAAATATGGAGCAAATTTTCAAAAGTACCTAAACTGGCAAAAAAATTTTCGGTAAATGGCTGCTAAAACCAGAAATTTTTTTGGAATTTTTTTTTCTGATTTTTAGTCCCAAAACCGAATTTTTTTTTTTTTTGGAAACGGAATTTAGGATAAATAAAAAATAAAAAAAATCAGAATTTTCTTTATTGTTTCAAATTTTTCTTAATTTTTATCTTTTTGTTTTATTTAAATAGAAATATTTATTATTTATTTATTATTTGTATTGAAGTATTAATTTTTTTTAATATATTTATAAGCATATCCCCACATTCTCAAATGGTCAATCTGAACCGTTAGATGTGATCTCTATATTGAAATGTGCTTGGAGACCAAATTTTATATTTTTCTGATTTTTTTTACTATTTATTAAGCCACTTTGAAAATCGCTGATCCAACGTCTACCGTTGAACGAAAACTTTAACTGCATTTTTGAGGCACTAAACGATGGTTTTTTGAAATTCTGATGTTTCGGATACCCGGGGGAGACCCCCAATTATTTTGTACCAGTAAACTTTAATCGTGCAAAGTCAAAACAGTAAATGATGCACGAAAAGACCCTAAAAACTCTGAAATTGTAAAGAAAATTCTAAAACTCTATATCCGACGGTCGGATCGGGCTGGAAAGTAAGTTAGCTTGGATTTGGGGCTGCGGAGCTCCTGTCCAAATTTCAGCCCGATCCGACGGACGGATCAAAAGTTGTGCGGCAATCATCCGAGTCTTCGCTTAAATGATCACTAGTGGACCGCCCGACCCTGGGGCGGTTTGCTCACCACTGGACCGCCCGCAGTGGGGGCGGTTTGCTCTCTTCGTGACCCGCCCCAGGCCCAGGCGGATCACTTCTATTTTGGGCCGCCCCGGGCCCGGGCGGTTGGGTTATTTTTTAAAAAAAAATTAATTCAAGGTTATTTTTAAAATTTCGTTTTGTTTTTTGGGTATTAATAAAAATGGCCGGATATTTTAGAACACCATCTATCAAAAATAATAAAAAAATAGTAAAAGAAATTAAAAAAGTAAAAATCAGTATTGTACAAGTTTATTTTATAACCAATTTATCGAGCCATTTAGATCGACATTTTGAATATGAAATTTAACATGTAAGCACGTGAACTGACATTACTAGAATTTTGACTTTTTTCAAGGGTCCGAAAAGTCATTGTCAAGAGTATGAAGGGTCCTTGGAATTAAAATGAGCTTTTCTGACATAGTTCTGACACAGTAAACCATTTCCAACGGCAAGCCCTTGGAAAACGTAGCACATGGAAATGTATCATTTACACCTTTGGAAAAAGTTTGGCATGATCCCGACTCACCAAAACAGACCAAATATTATATTATATTGAAGAGATTGGCTAGTATAACATCAGTGTCATTTCAACCTATATAACACCAACTCTAAAACTTATCAAATCGACTTCAAATGGTAAATCCAAACCATTCAAACCGATCTACTTCATTAGTTGTGCGTTTACATGCAAAGTTTATAACTTTTCGAATTTATTTAGTATTAGGTCAAGCGGTCAAATATGTGAGTTTTTAAGTTAATTTTAATACATTAATTTTTCAATATTTTTACCGTTTAATTTGATACTAATATAACTCGAAAATATAAAATTTTTGTATGTAAACGCATCACACATAATGTAAATTGGTTTGAACGGTTTGGATTTACCATTTGAAGTCGATTTGATAGGTTTTAGAGTTGGTGTTATATAGGCTAAAACGATACTGATATTATACTAGCCAAACTCTATATTGAATGCTCATGGAAATACTGACGCAAATGCTCATGGAAATGTTTTTTTTTATAAAATTTATATTATTTTATGGTTGGACATATTATTTCCATGGGCTGAGCCCTTGAAAATATTTTGCTTAGTATGTTTATATTATTTTATTGGGAATGTTCATGGAAATACTTCAGAAAATGTCATTGAAAATGTTTTATTGATTCAGTTTATATTATTTTATAGTTAGTCATATTATTTCCAAGTGTTACCCCTTGAAAATATTTTGTTTAGTTTGTTTATATTATTTTATTGCGAATGTTCATGGAAATACTTTAGAAAATGCCCATGAAAATGTTTCATTGATTCAGTTTATATTATTTTATAGTTGGTCATACTATTTCCAAGAGTTAGCTCTTGGAGATGTTTGATTAGTCTGTTTATATTATTTTATAGTGAATGTTCATGGATATACTTCAGAAAATACCTATGGAAATGTTTTATTGATTCAGTTTATATTATTTTCAAGGGATAACCGTTAGAAATGTTTTGTTCCTGGAGACAGAAACATTTATGTATATTTTGTATCTCCCTTTTAATTGTCTAAATAAACAAATCACAACAGCAAACAAGTATAACACATCCTAATTAAACAAATCATAATCACAACAGCAAGCAAGTATATCACAATTGTTAACAATATCACAATTAAGCAAGGAAGTATATATAACACATATCACAACATAAAGCATGTATAACACATCTTGATCACAACAGCAAGCAAGTAGACTGTAATTTTTAACAATACCAAACAGTACCAAAATATATACCCCACAAACATGTTGTTTTGTATACAAAATATATGCCCCACCAATTCATCTAGATACCAAAAATCAACTAAGTCAACTAGATAACATTTGTCTAAGTATACAGTCTCTATCCCTACATCCCTAATTAAAAATCTATTCATGTCTCACTAATTGGCACGCCTTTTTTTTAGGGAAGTATTTGGTTCGCTTGCCTCCATTCTTGTTAACATTATCACATATTCTCTTGCTTCTTCTCAAATTTCCCCAAGCACGCACGTCGTCAATCTTATAGAAATGACCGTAAGGCTCATCTTCACCGGATGATGAGGAATCAGATTCATCATCTGATGAATATAAGACAATCACCGATGGCGGAGCTACATGTCGTCACTCAATAATTAGGGGGTTAGGATTTGTGAGTGGATTGAAACGATTAGGCGGTGGTATAATCTGTAATGGGGTGGGTCTTCTCGTAAGATTAACTCTAATTGCCTCACGATTTGGATTTTGTCCAGGATTGAGATTTTCCATATCGAGATTACAAAATAAGGGTTATATCACCTGTAATAGTCAATAAAAAAATGTATTAGTTACTAGTAAAGGGGTTCCTCTTTCTACTGTAACCACATTGAGGTAAATTATCAAATAATAGTAAAGAGGTTCCTCTTGCTATTGCCCTTGGTATTAGTTACTAGCTAGCAGTGCATCTATCAAATAGCAGTGCAACTATCAAATAATAGCAGTGTTTCTCATAGTGCCTTGGTATTATTTGATAGATGCAATAGCAGTGCTATTTAAGTAGTGTAAGAGAAACCCTGTAAATCTATAAAATAATAAAATAGGAGTGTAGCTATCAAACAATAGTCAATAAAAATAGGTATTAGTTACTAGTAAAGGGGTTCCTCTTGCTATTGCCCTTTGAACTCTTACAGTAAAGGTCCAACTATAAAAAAATTTCTCATATAAAAAAAAGGTAGCAGATAGGTGCTTACTCTTACCGTAAAGGTCAATAAAGGTCAATAAAAAAAAGGTATTAGTGCATCTATCAAATAATGCACTACTATTGTTTGATAATAGCAATAAATATAGCTATTGCTTACCCGGGATGGACACTTGGAACCGTTGGAACTCTTACAGTAGAGGTCAATAAAAAAAGGTATTAGTGCATTTATAATATAATGTATTGAAAAAAAAAACCCACTGAACTTATCCTACAGCAAGGCCTAGAAAGCCAATACAGTGGGGATGATATACCAGTACAGGGTCAATCATGTTGCAATAGAATTTGATCGTGCTGGTACAATGTTTGTACCATTAGACATACTTAGAAGCTCCCTAAACATGTACTGTACTTCTATGAATAATCCTATTAATCAATTCTAAACTCTACAATGTTGTTTTATCATAAAAGAATCTCAAAAGGAAAAGAATAACATAGATAAGAAAGGGCAAGGCTTCACACATCTCATAAAGGAATCTCAAACATGTACTCTACCATTTCATGAAGGGGCTTCACATATTTAGCCGGGGGCCTTACAGGTAAAGAGCTCTACAATGGTATATTTATTTTTCTTGTAGAAACAAGCATCTAATTGAGGTTTCCTCTTTCGATTGTTATTAATGTCGCTGGATAAAAGTAATAAAAGGTGAATTATAACCATTCAGTCATGGGTCTTACATGTTGGTAGTATAAAATTATTGTTATTAATGTCACTGTACCAAAACCTATCAACATCTATTATAAAATTAGACAAGGCATGCCTCAAATGTATTCGATATTAGACAAGGCATGCAAAATTTATTTTCATATACAATAACATATTTCCTCGTGTTTATATACTTAGGGTATGCCATGTCTTACACCACCAAATCAGGGAGGGCCTTTCACAGCACTATTAAATCAAGCTCGAAACGATGAACATGTTAGTTTGTAATAATCTAGAAGTCAATAATACAATAATTTTATCATATATATTTTGTTCATGAATTGGATGATTAATCATTTTGTTGTCTTGAGTATTATTGCATTTATGAATCATTTCGAGTTCATGACTGGAATTGTGAAACTTCATAATACAGATGATACATACTCTTAAAAAGTCTCTGATCGAGATAATTAGTAGGAACACTAATTGACCGCTATAAGGTTAGTATGTGGATTAAAAGATGGTCAAGTTTTACAGACCATAGACAAGAGTGTCATTTTAATCACATAGATACTTGTTCCAGGAACAAGGTATTTGACAGACCCCGAATGAAACATTAAATGGAATTGTGTTCGTGTCATTAATGATTTCATTCAGTGTTAAGTTCTAAAGTATAAGATATTCATCTTTTCTGCTAAGAAATGTGTATGTGTGATTATTATCTAACGCTGTCTGTAAAAAACAGTTATAACGGTAGCACTTCGGTATACATAGCTTATGCTGAGGAAGTGATGGTCTACCAAAAGTACTATTGTTCCTTGTATCTCTATACGAGTTATAGTATCACTGGGCCTCTTGGTAGAGTAAGATTATCTGTTAGCGGTATGATTACAAGAGTAATCATATTTGGTAATCTGTTTAAGGTCAAGAAAAAAATTAAGTTTACAGGGATGATACACACATACCTTGAAACTGATATGATGGCTATGAGACAAAAGAATTAACACGAGTAAAATAGTTTACTGAATCGTGATATTGTACATTACAGCATCATCTGTGTAATTGGATGGTCATAGTGCATTATGCCAAGTGCCTCATATGATTATAAAGATTAGAACAGTTTTAAATCTATTTACCAACATAACACAGATCCTATTGGGTCACACCGTATAGGAGCTAATCGAAAAATCTTGTTGATTAATTATAAATTAATTATGATTAATAATAAGATGGTTATAATTAATTATACATGATATAATTAAATTATAAATGTCATATAAGATGACAAGTAGAAACAAAGATTAATTTATAAACGTACACGGTACGTTGTATATAAAAGTTACCGAAACAACAACTGAGAGAAATATAATTGTCAGTGTAACAAAATGCGGCCTATGCGGTCGCATATGTGGTCGCTTATGTGTATGCAGTTTTGAACTGCATAGAAAATTAATATGTGGTCTAATATGCGATTCTGCATATACGGCCGCATATTCGGCTGCATAATTTTGATCGCATACCGCATATGATTCGCATATGAACCGCATATGATTCGTATATGATCCGCATATGATCCGCAAATAAACCGCATATGATTCGCTAATGATCCGCATATGAACCGCATATGATCCGCATATGAACCGCATATGATCCGCATATGAACCGCATATGATCCGCATATGATCCGCATATGAACCGCATATGATCCGCATATGAACCGCATATGATCCGCATATGAACCGCATATACCGCATATGATCCGCATATGAACCACATATAATCTGCATATGATCCGCATATGAACCGCATATGATCTTGCTGTTGTGTATTCTTATATATGTATGTTGTTTTTATATTAGAGAATAATGGATTAAAATAGTTCTACAAATATGTGTATTCTTATTCCTGTTGTAAGATTATGCTTCCAAATATATATGAATTATTATTTTAAAATTCGCATATATAACTCCGCATAAAAATTCGCATATGCAGCCATATACCGTATATGCGGTATGCGATGGCCTTCCGCATATCGTATAGAAACTGCATTTTATAACACTGATAATTGTACATGACAATTATATATATATATATATATATATATAGAGTAAGTCTACCATACATTGCAATGCATAGGCACCTCTATGCATTGGACTATAAGTCACCATATTCAAAGTCCAAATGACCGATCCAAACCGTTCATCTTGTTCTCCATATTAATATGTGCTTGGAGACCAAATTTTACATTTTTTGGAATTTTTTTACTATTTATTAAGCCACATTGAAAATCGCTGATCCAACGGTTACAGTAAAATCAAAAGGCACCGTTGGATCAGTAATTTTCAAAGTGACTTAATAAATAGTAAACAAATTCCAAAAAATGTAAAATTTGGTCTCCAAGCACATATTAATATGGAGAACAAGATGAACGGTTTGGATCGGTCATTTGGACTTTGAATCCGTGATTTATAGTCCAATGCATAGAGGTGCCTATGCATTGCAATGTATGGTAGACTTACTATATATATATATATATATATATATATATATATTTGATTTGGATTTTAATTATTAATTATGGAATTGAATTATGGGTTTAAAGCCCATTAACAATTAAAGCCTTAATTAATAATCAAAGCCCAAATCGAAAAGCCCAAATGAATTAGATTGATTTTTGGGCCAAAGTGCAAAATTCCAATTTTGCCTTCTCCTCTCAAAACTGCCACAACCAAGGGCATTTTGGTAATTTCCAAAACTACCACAAATGGCTATAAAAGGAGGGGTGAGGGTAGAGAGAAGATTACTAATTTATGAGATATCGAATCTGTCTAATCGATCGATATTCTATTTTCTTTTTTTCTCGATTACGTGTTATTATCGGATCCAAAAATAATATATTTGCGAAAGTCACGGTATTTCTATTTTTGCTTATTAGTGAATCGGAATAACTGCGAGTCATAAATATTATTATTTTGTTATTTTCTCGATGAATAGTGTTTTTGTAGAATTATGCGGTTTACGGTATTTCTGGCAAAAGAAATAAATCGCTCTCTGGTTAGTCCTGATGGATAGCCAATAGAGGTATCAGACGTTTGATACTCCAAGGCGAGATGTTCTTCTCGGTCGGCTGCATTCCAATTGGAATTTGGAGACAAGGTATAAATATGATATATTAATCTATTTAATTTGTAAGTAGATTAAAGTTTTAGAAATCAATCATGGAGTAGATCTGTAATGGATTAAAAGGGTCCTTGCAATGAAAAACTTGTGAAGTAACTCACCTTTGGAATTTTCGGCATATCCCTTTTAATCCATGGCTTGAGTTAGAAGTAAAAATTTTTGTTTTACGGTCTTTATGCAGCTTAAGCCTAAATGGTATTTGGTAGCCCCAGAACCCAACAAAACATGCCACAGATGGAGCTGAGATAGAACAATGGTTCGGTCATGAGTCCAGCTTCAATGTGAACTGGCTCTATTAGTGTGGAAAAGTGCGCCTTTTAGGATTTAATAGGTATCTTACTTCTTACAAATGCTCAATACGGGGTAACTTGTTTTGTGACTTTTAGTTAATAGGTGGTGGTATATTTTGGTATATTCACAAGTGCAATATAGGCTTGTTAGGATTTAATAGGTATCTTAGTTCTTACAAATGCTAAGCAAGGTGTAACTTTTACACGGTGGATTGCAGAATGGGGGCAAACTTTTACAGTACCAGTAAAAGATACATTTTCATGAGCATTCCCATGGAATAACAAAAAACAACTTCCTTGGAAATATTTACGCATGGAATAGGTCAAGTGAGTCCCACCTTGTTTACCTTTGGAAATATACCATGGGGCCCACGTGGCCTTGCCTTGGAAATACTCAGGTAGGACCCACCTACACTCCCTTGGAAATTCTCTGGTGGGACCCAGGTTCGTACCCTTGGAAATATTCAGGTGGGTCCCACCTACACTCTCTTGGAAATACTCTGGTGGGACCCAGGTTAGCTACCCTTGAAAATAATCGAGTGGGTCCCATCTTAACCACTCTTGGAAAAAGTCAGTGGACCCCACCTTAACTATCCTTAGAAATACTCAATGGGTCCCAGGTTCGACGCCTTTGGAAATAATCAAGTGGGCCCCACCTTAACTATCATTGGGAATACTCAGTGGGTCCCAGGTTCGACGCCCTTGGAAATAATTAATTGGGCCCTGCACGATGCTCTTGAAAATAATGTAGACATGGGTCGGGTGTCAAACTATTTCCAAGCGTCATTTTTCTAAGGAGCTTCGGTTGGAAAAAGGCAGATAAAACTATTTCCAAGAGTAGCCCTTGGAAATAAATATTTTTTTGGCTATTTCCAAGAAGGCTTGTTGCGACGGTAGTTTTTCCAATGGTTACCATTGAAAATGATGATTTTTGGGCTTTTTCCAACCGAATTCTGTTGGAACAAGCCCTTTTCCTGCCATTGGAAAAAAATAGAATTCTAGTAGTGCGAAGTGCTACTAGAAGCAGTTTAGTCGCTCTACGAATTGCCTCATGTTATAGACCTATATTCCTTTAAAATTTTAAAAAGTCGATTCGAAACATCAAACACTGACCTTTATATGAAGATATACTTGGCGATCAAATTTTATATTTTTAAAAATCTTTTTATTATTTTTTTCATAGGTAGAAAATCACAACTTTTGAATGGTCAAGAATATTAAACAAAAAGTGAAAATTTGCGTACTTAAAAAATATTAAAATTATAAAGCTATAATGTTTGATTTGTTTGTGCATTTTCATATAAAAATTATTTTGAATAGTTTAGATCGACAATTTCGACTTACAAAACAAAAGTACAACAATTTCAATTTGAATGTGCAAGTTATCGTAGCCTCGCTTTTATATAATTACTAGTATAGTGCTCATGCGTTGCAAATGTGACATATTATACGAGAACAAAAAAAATATCTCATACAAAATAACATATTTTAATAAAAAATTTAGACCATGACAAGTAATATTTTTTATATGACATATTAAATGACATTTATATGTAAATAATAATCTTTAAATAACATATTAAATGACATATTTTTTTAATTTTTTTGACATATTTTATAAAATAATTTGAAATAGAATATTATACTAAATGACAAATAATATTCGGCCATTTTTATAAATACCCCCTTCAAAAAAATGTAATTTTAAAAATAACCCATCATTTGATTTTTTATTTATTTATGCCCGGACTGCTTGGGCCTGGGGCGGCCTAAATTTCCTAGTGGAGCACCACTCCCACGGGCACCTCACATAGCAAGTGGGGCGTCCCCCCACGGGCGGTCCAGAACCTTAGTGAGGCGCCCCCATCACGGGCAGTCCACTAGGCTATATATTATGTTTTTTTCTTTCTCCTACACACTCCCTCTAAAAACTCAGACCCATCAGCGAGCAAACTTCTACAGTAACAACGAGAGAAAAAATTGGTGATTTTTGGCGATTCTCAGGCAATTGCTATAGGTAACTATTGCAACTGTTGAAATTAATGTATCAATTACTGTTGCAATTACCGTACATTACTGTTGTAATTACTGTACATGACTGTTGAAATTATTGTACATTACTGTTGAAATTACTGGATCAATTACTGTAGCTAAAATTATTTTTTTTAAAATTTTGTAATTAGTCATTTACTGTACAATTACTGATACCTTATAAATTTTTTTTTTTAATGTATTTTGTTAATGAAAAGATGTTAGTTGCACTGTATGTGGGCGGCAAGCTACAAAAGGGTGAAGATGACGCGTAGTACACGAAAGAGGCCGCATTTGGCTTCGAGGTTAATAAAAAGACCACATTTCAGGAACTTAAGCAGCTAATATACGAAAAGACTGCTGTAAATCCCAACAGATATGAAATAGAATTGGCTACACGGATTGACAACTCACGTGGGGTGGGGGGTAGACCTTACTTTGTGAGGTTTCTAATAATATATGTAAATTTATAGAGAGTTGTGTACACTCAATTTGCGGCTAGTGGAGTCCCAGTAATGAACATATATTCGAAGAAGGTTCCCCGGGCTGGGGTTGGACCTTCAACTGCGGCTGGAGCTGGACCTTCAGGTTATGACAACCAGGGGTACCAACATCACTCCTCTTATGACAACCAGGGGTACCACTAGCACTCCCTTTATGACAACTAGGGGTACCACCACCACTCCCCATATGACAACCAGAGGTACCACAACCCTGGTTATGACAACTTGGGGTACCACAACTCCCCTGAAAATATTGAAGAGTTACCACCACCACCCAGACAGACACCCATAATCCCTAGATTTTCAACTATGCCAGAGTCAGGACCGGTACCCGTTAATTGAACTGATATTGATATTGATGTTGATGCTATTAATGCCATACCAGAAAGGAAAATGAAAACAGGGGATGAATACCAAGGGGTTTGGAAATCTGATGATTTATCAAATGGTAATGCAAATGTACGAAGTTTATCTAAGGCAGAAAATTTTCCGATTAGAGGTCGAAGAAATAAAAATTCAGTCGCCACATTCAACGATACCACAGCTTTCGAAGAGACGGACATTAGTTTCTTTGGCCCGGGGTAACTTTATACCAACATAAATGAACTTATAAATAATATATATGAGACTCATATTCACGGCAACTGGGAATGTAAAATACACAAAAGGGACCGAACAAGGTTAGTTGTGCTATGTAAAACTCACCCGTGGTGCGAGTTCCACCTTTCTGCAACCCTTGCGGGTGATCGGTCTGCTCTGGATCTAATGTCAGCCGGCTCAGAAGGGATGCACGATAGAATGCACGATATGAAAACCAGTCGATATTCGCATTTGGAGCTGACCCCCGACATAAGAAATCCCATTGCCCTTCTCTTCATGTCTGTGATCACGGTCCCACAAGGCACCGTACGCGGGGCATCTGTCAGGGTCAGGATCTCTCCATCGGGGATGTGCTAATGGTATAACTGGCTGATTTACGGACAGATGTGACCACGATCAATGCTGGAGCAGAAGAAACGGTCCAAAAATCTGTCTATTCTTTACCTGAAATTTAACTTCAAATAAGAACTCGGTGCTTCTTATCCAACCTTCAATAACAACGTATATTAATACAGACTTACCAGATAAGCATGACACAGGCCTCTGTATAAGTGGGCGAGAACAGCTCCACCCCAGTTCCATCTCGATTCTTTCTCCATGTTCCTCAGCAGGGAGAGATATATAATCGGAACCGCGTCACCGCTGGAATCCTCGAACATAACATCACCACACAAATCCAGCACATACGTCCTAGTTTACATGCAATATAAAATAATCAATATAAATAATTAAAATTGTTAATGAACTACTAACTTACTTTAAAGAGTGTAATGACACCTCCTGACCGCCTCAATGTCAATAGTCTAAGGAAATATCTGATTCTGGAAGAAGTCAGACTAGAGTGCCTTTAGAGAAATACAGTACCCAGAATACCGGAACTCCTCCTCCTCCCCCTTCTTCGTCTTATATTTCTTCAGCAGATTCTTCGAATCACACCCTAACAACTCTGGCATCATCCTCTATAGCTCTAGATGGTCTGAGATGCCACCTATAGGGTTGCCATTGATATGTAAACCCCATAAGGCGCTCACATCACCAAGGGTGACTGTCATCTCCCCGATTGGAAGATGAAATGTATGGGTCTCAGGTCGCCATCTCTCCGCTAGACCATGCATCAGAGACTGATTGATCTTACTCTGCGGCATGGTGACAAGCTGATACAATCCAAGGTTCAAGAGGTATCACTGCATTTCTTTATGAGGAACAAACATAATCTCAAACCTGCGGTGCCTCACCGTAAGCATGACATCATCCTGTATTTATTATTAATTTGTCAGACTCAAATCGTGTCATTTTTTAGTATTATTTACAGTAAGTATAAAAAATCGCGTACCTCAAGAGATGCCAATGAGACGCGGTGCTTAACATGATGGGTCCATAGAAGAGGACTAAATATGTCAGGATCATGCACGCCATATGTAAAATCGGCCTGAGATAACGAACCCGCTCCAATCGGATCCTCAAATCCCCTACCAGTCGTATCCTCATATGACGATGGGCCCTCTCTAGTCGGATCAACTAAGGACGTGCCCGCTCCAGTCAGATTCACATCATCTGGACCTGCTCTAACCGGACCTGCTGCAAGTTCAGCTTGTACTCCCCACCGCCTAGCTCTGGGCATACTACATTTACCAAAAAATATATATTAATCAATAACAACTTAAGGAAATCAAAATTTATTCACAATTTTAAACAATTTCTAAATATTTTCAACCAAATTCAAACCCTAATTCAACTGCAAATTCAAGCAATTGAAACCATACAATGGTTTATTATTTATAATAAACTCCTAATTATATGATATTAATATATTCAATAATTATACAATAACTATAATATATTATATTATTATTATAATACTTATTAAATATATTAAGAATATAACATATTAATTATATAATTATATATTAATAAGTATTACTAATAATAAAATACTAATTGTCTAATTATAAATTAACAATAATTATTAATCAAAAGATACAAATTATATAATATTATTATAATAAGTATTTAATATATTAATAATATAACATATTAATTATATAATTAATATAAAAACTATTGTCAAATTTACTTTTTAAAATAAAACTTATTGTATATGCTTGTATAAATGTCAGAAGTAGAGAAATGGCCCATTTTTATAATTTATAATTGTATAATTATAAATTAAGAAGTGACATGTTGATGCTTATCAATTAAATACTATTGAAATTAAGCTAGAATATATTAATTATTCTATGAAAAAATAAAACTATAAAAACATACAGTATCTGTTTTATTTCCAATAAAATTGACCATTATCTTTTGCAAATCATATAATTAGATTTACATTCAAAATGCATGCAACAATTTAAATAAACAATCTCAAAATGCATGCAAAATTTTGCAATAAAATCGACAAACATGCATTTTACATGGAAAAAAGAAATGTAATTTTGAAACAAATTTTGATATACTTCAAAATGATTTGTTTTACTTGAAATTAATTTGTATTGATATAGACATGTATTTCGTCAACTAACTTCAAACATCCCTCAACCCTTAATTTTTTAAACCATAAATTCTAACTCTAAATTTTTAAATAATTCAAGCAATTGAACCATAATAACCCTAAATTGAACCATAAACCCTCCATAAATCCAAAATAACCATAAACCCTCCATAAACCCAAAATAATCATATCACATCCAAAAAATTCAAGCAATTTTACCATAATAATTTTTTTATTAATAATCCGCAATCTTTCACAATTCACAACCATAAACCCTAAATAACAATATCACATCCAAAAAATTCAAGCAGTTTTATCATAATATTTTTTTTATTAATAATCCGCAATCATCCACAATTCAAACTATAAACTCAAAATAACCATATCACATCCAAAAAATTCAAGCAATTTTACCATAATTTTTTTTAACTAATTCGATTGCTTGAACAATTCAACCATATCACTATAATAACCATAATAATTTTACCATAATAACCATATCACATTCAATTCGAACAATTCAACCAATTCGACAAATTCAAGCAATTCAACTAATTCGAGCAATTCAACAAATTTGAAACAACTCTAATTGAACTAATTTAACCATTATCGAGTCACAATTCAACAAATTCACCAATTGAACTAATTCAAATCCAAACCTTAACTCTAACCCTAAATTAAAAACTAATTGAATCGAAAAAAAAATTACATTCAAGAGAAGCTCAGTGCAGCTGCTCTAGACAACGGCTCAAGGGAAAGGAGAATGAGAGGGAGAGGAGCGGCTGGCCAGAGAGGGCAGAGGCAGCGAAGCCTAGGCGGCAGGGCGCATTTTTTTTTTTTTGGTGCGGAGGGGAAGAGAGCCAGAGAGCAGAGGAGAGGGAGAGTGGGGTCGGGTCTGGTTAAAAGGGTTTATATGGTCCGCCCATGGGGAGGGGGCGCCTTACTTGCTATGTGAGGCGCCCGTGGGAGTGGCGCTCCACTGGGAAATTTGGGCCACCCCAGGTCCAAGCGGTCCGGGCATAAATAAAAAAAAAATCAAATGATGGGTTATTTTTAAAATTATATTTTTTGAAGGGGGTATTAATAAAAATGGCCGAATAATATTCTTTAAATGATATAAAAAAAATGAAGACATAACTAATCAATTAAAAAAAAATTTAAATGACATTTAAAAGTAGAAAGAAATAAAGACCAATAAGAAATACAATTTGTATGTAAAAATATGTATGACGAGTACGTATCTAAATAAATTTAGACTTTTACATGTAAAAAAATATAATAAAAAAATAAAAAATAAGAATATTTGATCGAAAAAATATATTCAATTCGAAAAAGACTTAAAAGAAACAATAACAAATACGGTATTTGATGTTCACGGCCATTTAATTAATACCCTTAAAAAAGAAAATTTAAAAAATGCCCCCTCATTCAACTTATTTTGAAAAATGCCCTGACCGCTGGGCCCACGGGCGGCCCATTCCCATAGAAGACCACCCCCCCCCACAGGCGGTCCATTAGGAACTAGACCACTTGGGGGCTTGGCGGTTCTCCTTTTTTTTTTTTTTTAGAGATCTTAATATTTTTGATTAAAATAATTTTGTGAATCAAAAGTTTTCTTATTTAGAGTGTATGCCAAAAAAATTTGATGTCGTAACTCTTTATAACTTTGATTTGATTTGTTAGTTGGATATCACAAGTCTAAAGATAACATTAATTAAGGACTTGGCCATTTGTGCGAACTATTTCAATGCGTTGATAGCTTATTTAATTAGATGAACTTTATTTTGTGAATAATTTTTTATTTTGAGATTTGTATGAAGTTTATTTGTATGTGTTGACAAGTCACAGTTTCATTCTGAGTCCAACTTTGCACCTCTATTTAACATAGAAAAATATCTCTAAAAATCATGAAAATTGACTGAAAATCTTCGTACAAAATCTCCAAACAGATCAAGAGATATCAGCTCTCAAAAATTGACCGAACTGATAAAGGAGTGCATATTGTAGCAATTTCGCAATTGTGGTTAACATAGCAAATTTTTTTCTAAAATTATAAAAATTGACTGACATGCATTCTTGACATCATAGAACATGACTGCAAAGTTTCATACAAAATCTCCACACGAAAACTTAAACTGAATTTTTGAGGCACTAAACGACGTGTTTTTGAAATTCTGACGCTCCGGATGCCTCTCACAATGCCCGAGGATTCTCTTCAGGGAAAAATTCAGATCCGTCTCGTTCTTCCCTTTCCGAAAAGTGATCATACGCGCAAATTTGACTTTCCTAGCCAAAGTTATGGATGTTTAAAGTTTTTTCTAAAGATGAACTTTGAAAATTCATAACTAATTGTAGAAAAATTCAATTATTCTCTAAGGGTACATTTGGGTGAAGTGAGAATAGCCCTGTTCTCAGAATAGTAGTGTTATTCTGAATATATGTCAATCCAAATAATTTTTGGGCTATTCAGAATAGCCTTGAATAGCGATATTCCGCTAACCCAGCTGAATGTTGGAATAACGAATTTGTAGAATATGGATTAGCAAATATTGATTAAAAAATAGCTTTTTCCATTCTTTTTTTATTCATTCTTTAACTGCTAGCTTTTTCTCTCCCCCCCAAAAAACTACTAATCCATAAAAATAACACACCGGCTCCTGTCTCCCCAAAAAGTTAATTTTTCATAGATCTACGACTCTAGACAGTTACGACATCACTTCATAAATATATCAAATGTCTTATTTTTTGACATACACCGGCCATTTTTTTAATACCCTCCAGAAAAAACATAATTTTAAAAATAACCATGGATCTCATTTTTTTATAAATGCCATGACCGCCTGGGCCTGGGGCGGCCCAAAAATACCAGTGAGGTGCCCCCATCACGGGCGCTCCATATCCCCAGTGAGGCGCCCCCCTCACGGGCGGTCCATAGCCCAGTGAGACGCCCCCATCACAGGCGCTCCATAGCCCAGTGAGGCGCCCCCCTGCAGGCGGCCCACTAGAAGAGTTAATAACCCTCCTGCCCCACCCGTGACCCCTCTCTCTGCCTTTATCCCTGCATTTGTCCCGCCTAGAAAAGAACCAAAAACCCTAGCCCCCCTGCCTCCACCCCCCCGCCGGCCGGCCGTCCTTGCCACTGCCCGCTCCGCCACTGCCTCCGCCCCGCCGCCCCCTCCCTCGCTCGCTCGCCCTGCTGCTACCCTCCCTCTCTCTCGCTTGTCGGCACCTTCATCACCGTGCCTCCCATGCCGTCACTGCCCTCTATCTCTCTCGGGTAAGTTTTCAATTCGACGATTGAATGTGATTAAGTTATATATTTGTTGAATTCGATTGGATGGATTGGATTGGATTTGATTTGATTCGATTGAATGTGATTGAATGCGATTGAGTGTGATTAAATGTAATTGTGATTATTTAAATTAATAATTGTGATTAAATGGTAATTTGTGGGATATTAAAAAAAATTTAGGGTTAGGGTTATGATTTATGGTCAAATTTATCGAATTGCTTGAATTGTGGGATGTTAATAAAAAAATTGGGTTAGTGTTTATGGTTAAAAAGTTAGGGTTATGATTTATGGTCGAATTTTTTGAATTGCTTGAATTATGGGATGTTAATAAAAAATTATGGTTATGATTTATGGTTAAAAATTTAGGTTTATGATCGAATTTCTCGAATTGCTTGAATTGTGGGATGTTAATAAAAAATTTGGGTTAGGGTTTATGGTTAAATAGTTAGGGTTATGATTTATGGTCGAATTTCTCGAATTGCTTGAATTGTGGGATGTTAATAAAAAATTAGGGTTATGATTTATGGTTAAAAATTTAGGGTTATGATTTATGGTTAAAAATTTAGGGTTAGGGTTTATGATCAAATTTCTCGAATTGCTTGAATTGTGGGATGTTAATAAAAAATTTGGGTTAGGGTTTATGGTTAAAAGTTAGGGTTATGATTTATGGTCCAATTTCTCGAATTGCTTGAATTGTGGGATGTTAATAAAAAATTTGGGTTAGAATTTATGGTTAAAAATTTAGGTTTATGATCGAATTTCTCGAATTGCTTGAATTGTGGGATGTTAATAAAAAAATTGGGTTAGGGTTTATGGTTAAAAAGTTAGGGTTATGATTTATGGTCCAATTTCTCGAATTGCTTGAATTGTGGGATGTTAATAAAAAATTAGGGTTATGATTTATGATTAAAAATTTAGGGTTAGGGTTTATGATCGAATTTCTCGAATTGCTTGAATTGTGGGATGTTAATAAAAAATTAAATTTAGAGTTTATGGTTAAAAAGTTAGGGTTATGATTTATGGTCTAATTTCTTGAATTGCTTGAATTGTGGGATGTTAATAAAAAAATAGATTTAGGGTTTATGGTTAAAAATTATATAATTATTAAATTGTATAATTATATATTAAGTCATTATTATAATAATATTGTTGAATTGCTTAATTTGTGATTGATTAATATATATTTTTTGTAAATTTAGTATGCCAAGAAATAGACGGTGGGGAGTACAACCTGTGCTTGCAGCGGGTCCAGATGCTGTGGATTCGACTGAAGCAGGCGGATCTTCGGTGGATCCGACTAGAGTGGGCACCTCCTCGGTGGATCCGACTGGAGAGGGCTAGTCGTCATATGAGGATACTGGTAGGAGATTTGAGGATCCGATTGGAGCGGGTCCGTCGTCTCAGGCCGGTTTTATATATGGCGTGCATGATCCTGACACATTTAGTCCTATTCTATGGACCTATCATGTTAAGCACCGCGTCTCATTGGCATCTCTTGAGGTACGTGATTTTTATACTTAATGTAAATAATACTAAAAAAATGGCACGATTTGAGTCTAACAAATTGATAATAAATACAGGATGATGTCATGCTTATGGTGAGGCACTGCAGGTCTGAGATTTTGTTCATTCCCCATAAAGAAATGTAGCGATACCTTTTGAACCTTGGATTTTATCAGCTTGCCACCATTCCGCAGAGTAAGATCGATCAGTTCTGATGCATGGTCTAGCAGAGAGATGACGACCTGAGATCCATACATTTCATCTCCCAGTCGGGGAGATGACAGTCACCCTTGGTGATGTGAGCGCTTTATGGGGTTTACGTATTGATTGCGACCCCATAGGTGGTATCTCAAACCATCCAGAGATGCAGAGGATGATACCGGAGTTGTTAGGGTGTGATCCGAAGAATCTGCAGAAGAAATATAAGCAGAAGAAGGGGATGAGGAGGAGTTCCGGTATTCTGGGTACTATATTTCTCTAAAGGCACTCCGATCTCACTTATTCCAGAATCAGATATTTCCTGAGACTACTGACATTGAGGCGGTCAGGAGGTACCATCAGATATTTCCTGAGACTACTGACATTAGCTCACGTGAGGGGGGGAGGGGTTGAGTTCCACCAGTTGCTTCAGCAACAACTCTAGCATTTTCTCTTTCGTTGCGCTCGTTTATGGTATATGAACATAACAACACAATTCAGTTAGTAATAATATAAAATCATAAATGAATTTTGTACAATGCTACATACCTGCCGTGCGCCTGTCAGAAACAGAACGGCGAGCCCGATTTCCCGACGGTTGCCTATCACCCATCTCGTCGATGGTCATTACAATACGCTTGTGTCTCCTCCTCCCCTTTCTTATCCATCCTTCTGAAGGGATTATTCTATCACCGACATATGCAGGCCACTCATGCTGATCGGGATAAGAATGGAAATATCCATCCCAAGTGGAAGCAAGGTAATCGGTACGATACATGTCAGCAACATAGTGATTCTCGCAGTAGTTTCTCACTCGGCATACCGCCATCACGTGACTACAGGGTATGTGACTTAGTTGGGGTCCTTGGCATGTACATGTTATCGCCCTGGCATCTTCGAATTTAACCACGTACTTGCAAGTCCTCTTAATAAACGCCATAGTGCCATCTGGTTTACGGCTGGTAGGAACGTATTCATTTGGATTTTGCACTTCGAATTCTGTACCATCATTACCCATCGGGATCACTTTCATAGTTGCACCTTTGTCCCTGTGTTGTCTTAGTTTCTCTTCCACCCTTGTTGAAAATGACTGGTTCATCCTTATTAATTCTGCGGCCTTAGCACGCCGTTCCTGAAACCAGGCATTTAACTTGTAGAATGTGCCCTCTACAACTGCAGCCACATGCAACATCCGGCTCTGCTTGAATACTGCATTCAGTGACTCGGACTCGTTGGTGGTCATAATTCTCCAACGCCAACCTCTATCACGGGATTGATATATTTTCTCGTATACTGAATCTTCGTTGATATCTCGGGGATTATTTTTGCCCACCTTCATTAAGTAGAGATTTACCTTTGACATGTACTATAAAAAAATAAGAAAATAAAATAATGTAAGTAAACAATTGTACTTAAAAAATCGTATTCTTGAAATACAATAATATATGTAAACAATTGATATATATATATACCTTTGCAAAATTGCTGGTCATCTCTACCACCCTTCTCGGCTTTTTCTTTCTGCAATTTCGTCTAAATGTTTCTAGAACCCACTTGTCATTTCCGGTTGCCTTGGAAAGGTTATCCGCAACGTGTTGCATACACAACCTATGCACACACTGGCCAGTACGTGTTGACCAACTGTAATCTACACGATCAAAGACATATTTTATTCCTTTGTGCTGGTCTGATATCACACAGAAAAACTTTCCTTCCCCAATCACCCATATTCTTAAAAACTACATAAAGAATTCCCAGTTCTCACCATCCTCTTTATGAACAATTGCAAAGGCCAAAGGAAATAACTGGTTCTCAACATCATATGCACATGCTATCAGTAACCTCCCATCGTAACGGCCAGACATAAAGCATGCATCAATGCTGATAACGAGTCTAATGTATGGCACAGCTTAGATACAAGCACCGAAAGCCCATGCTATGCCCATGAATTGTTTAGCTCCCTCTATTAGTACTCCCTCCTTATCAAAAAAAGGGGTCATACCACCGCTCATATACAGCGCCGACATTTATACTTGCCATGATCTGGAGCAATAGTGCCAGATAGCCGTATGAATCCTTCCAACTACTGAATATTCTGCAAATCGCAAGTTCACGACCTCTCCACATCCTGTTGTATTTTGGGATTGCATATATGTATTTGTGTCTGACGGTCCTAGCCACCGCCTTGATGCTCATCGATGGGTCCTTTTTAATGTATTCTTCAATTGCATCGGCAATTAGTGATGCCGTCAGTTGTGCATGGTCTGTCCTTATGGACGCAGACTTGCATGTATGAGGTGGTTCACACTTCTTAATCATCCATGCTTCATCTGAACCCGCCGGGGTTGCAAAAAGGCAAAACTCGCAACGCGGGTGAGTTTTACATAACACAATTAACCTTGTTCAGTCCCTTTTTTGAATTTTACATTCCCAATTGTCGTGAACATGAGTCTCATTGATTTTCTTTATAAGTTCGTCTATGTTGGTATAAAGTTGCCCTGCGGCAAGTTCTTGATTGTATTCAACACGAGGACCAAAGAAACTAATATCTGCCTCTTCGAAAGCTGTGGTATCGTTGAATGTAGCGACATAATGCTTATTTCTCTGACCTCTAATCGGGAATTTTTCTGCCTTGGATAAACCTGGTACATTTGCATCACCATCTTATAAGTCATCAGATTTTCAAACCCTTTGGTATTCATCTCCTGTTTCCATTTCCCTTTCTGGTAT